>OMKZ01016043.1:0-15044 GCA_900302535.1 Neoniphon sammara | reverse complement strand
AACACCCAAAATCCGAGATGATATCTAGTCTCATATCACGATATCGATATAATATTGATATATTGTCCAACCCTACTATAAATGACCAAAAAAAAAAAGAAAAAAAAAAAGTAAAACAAAATAAGGCATAGGACACTGGATTAATACAGTTACTAGGTTAGGAAGCACTTCCATTTTTCAGATAGACTTCCCATAACAGAGTCCTTGACAGCAGTGATTAAGATAAAATTGTCGGTTCTGTTTTTGGTTTAAATTGCAGCCCATTCCACTAACTGGCAGCAGTGGACTGGAAGGAGGTGTGCCTGAAGGTGTTTGCTCTAGAGATAAGTTGCAGACTGGGTATTGTACATCTAAGTGGCACACGAGGTTTATGGCAGGTTAATCAAGTAAGGGGAAGTCAAATCATGGAGGATTTTTCAAATTGGTGTCAGCCAGAGTTGTCTCTTTTTTTTTTTTGAATTGGTGAAGATGGCCAATTTAGAGTAAAACACTGATCACAGTATTGTTTTGTGTGAAAAACAAACTGTCCAACTGGATGGCAGTGTCTACACGCATCTAGTCTCTCAAAGGCCCCATTACCTGCTGATTGTAACACAACACAATGGGTGCCTACACAGATGGCCTTAACATGTGTCTCACATCTGGATCCTGTCTACTTATGACTTAGCTGGATTATATTTACACCTGATGATAAATGCGTCTCTGGTATACACACTGAAATTGGATTTTTCTCTCCCTCACCAAAACACAGATTGCTGCACATGTCAGATCCTCTCATAATATTTACATCCTTTGAAATTGTTTCTTGCTTGTTCCCCATCTGTGAATATCCAGACAATCCATCTATGACAAGTATGCTACTATCCAAGCTACCTGTCACCGGTTTGCCTTACAAACGATGGATCCACATGTGAAAGCCTGTTTTTCCATTTACATAGTGGCTATATTATAGGGATTGGAGATGCACTGTATTTATTATGCTTTATTGTTAATGTGGCCAAATGTGTCTCTGATCAGCTTCAGAGGTGAGTGTGTCTTTCGTGTCAACTGCAGTTTTGAATTTTTGCATCTGGATTTCATGTGTTTTTGCTCTGTCTGAATACAATCCAACTACCCAGCATGCATCATAATGCCAGGTGTAATGGGGGTCAAAAATATCGCATGAGGATGGTTATTGGAATGAGGATCAGTTTGCAGAGGGGGGAGAAACAATTCCAATAAATCAAACCCAACTTTGTCAAGGGGGCGGCCAGACAGAGATTTTGTGTTCCTCAAAAACAGATTGAGCCTATGTATTCTCTATGAGGTGGATGCGTTGATGGACAACAGAGAGAACGGAGGGCTGTCCATCATTTTACAGATGGCTGGTCCACATTTTGATGGATGTCAAAAGTTGGAACCATCCAAATGTTTTTCGGACCGCAACACACGCAAACATCTGTTGAATGTGTAGTGGATTAGGACCCCGCCTATATGTCCTTTTTCTACAACCACACCTTTATTTTTGTATTCCTATCACGCACAAAACAGATCCCATATAACAATCATCCATTTCTGTCTGGCAGCCCCCTAACAGCAGTTTTGTTAGATACTGGGACAAAACCAGGGTGCTGTCAAACCAAAAGTGCTTGAACAAGAAGACCTTCTGCAGTATATCGCATAACTATTGTTGGATTTTACGGTATGAAAGGGAACAAAAGAATCCTACTGGACCATAAAACCTTATACTCAGATGAGTTTAACTCGAGGTTCAGCATAAAGAAAGAGAGAAAGAATCTATGCCTAAATCCAAAAAGAGGCCAAATGAAGACAAGATTGTGTCATCAGTGAGACACATCAAAGCAACTGGGAGGAGGAGAAGAAATGTGATTCTCGCCAGTCCCCTTGTTTTGCATGATTTCCTTCAGAGAGAGTGTAATATATCTATATTAGTGTCAGTGTCCTCCTGCATGTTTGCCATGGTACATCCCAGGGTAGAGCCACATGATACTGAACTAAAGCTCAGGCCACTTAACAACAGAGAAGAATCGCTAGAAGGGTCTCTCAGGCCATTCACACTAGAGACACAATTGAGTCTGGCGGATCAGAGTGCTCATAAGGGTGGAGTGTTTCTAAAATAGGCAGCACTGTGCTTTTCAAAGACCAATTCACAACAAAAAAAGCATTCAAAAGATCCCCTCGAGCAACAATAAATTGCTAAAGAGGGTCTAATTAGCATGGTTAGTGGAAGGCAGCAGTGTGCTCGACCCTTGTATGTGAATCAAACCATTTCACTTGTTGGCAGATCAAATCAAAACACTGATTTTTTTTTCTCAGCTACCATAGAGAATGACTTGTTGACTTGGGTTGGATTTTTGTGGACTAATATTTCAGAGATAAACCAAAAGATATGAGCTGCTGCTGCAGAAATGTGCTCAGAGAGAAATAGAGAGAGATAACATCATTAGCCAATATTACAGGACTCTGTATAATCTTTGTTAAGTACAATACACAGCAGAAGCATTTAGAGTTTTAACAGCTCCTCAATGCCTAGGAGACAACATGGCCTTTCCAAAAAGTTTCATCTGCATGAATTATAGTAAGATGCTTTTTTTTATTGCTAGGGAAAGGAGCAGGGGATGCTGTATTTCAATGCGGCAACACATTAGCCCAAGGTGCTGAGCTAGTCTATGTCATGCGTGATGGACGGCCATACAGTGCAGCTCCATAGACTAGAGTCTCCCAGCCCTCTAGCCCTCCTCCAGCTCTCCACGGCTATCCCAAGGAACTTTCCAATCAATACAGAATCTGTTTCGGTCTGGCTGTCGCTTAGAAAATCAATGACCTCCCCATTTCTAGCGCTGTTTTCCAGGCTGTCTCTGTAAGGTTCTTGAAACCTGACTGGGACCTCGCCAGCGGCTAGTTATCTCCCAGCCTAGTCCCTTGGTAACCAACCCCAGGAGATGGATGACAAAAAGTGTAACATGGGGCACAGAGGCCTACTGTAATTAATAATGCTAACATAAAATCATGTGCAAACCTAAAAAGACAAACAAGGATAAAAGGAAGAAAAAATACACCATGGAAAAGGGCATGATGAATGAGGAGGTTCACTAAGTGACTAATGTCAGGGGATAAGGGAGAGTATTTTCCCCCCTGTTGTTAATACTTTAATAAACAAGGACATCCACTATATTCAAAGTAATATATGCAGTCTAGGTACTAATTAATGTTCTTGATAAATACACACCGTTAAAGATGTGTCGGGGGACTAATTAGACCAGTGGAAGAAGAGTCACTAGGCATGCAGTGCTATCACATGGGACTGGGGAGTAAAAAGGGAGTGCACCCACTCTGTCATGTGGTGGAGACCCAGCCCACTCAGACTTATGGAAATCCTCCCTGCTCCGTCAAGAGGAAACCACAGGCTAACTTAATACCCCGAGATCCATAAGTAACATCCAGTTGATACATCAGCGGCAAAGTAATTAAATGTAATTCGTCTTCACCTGGCAAATGGCCACTTAAAACAGCACTGGGGCTGTAAAAGATGAGGAGGTGTGGGACGTTTGGGGGACTGAAGAAGAACAACGGGGTGGTGTGCGGGGACAGACCGGCCCTCAGTAAGCCTGCGTTATCCACACCTCTAACCAGGTCCAGGTGGACACTCTCACCGTCTCCTCACTGCCAACTCTCTCCAAAGTGGGTCACCCCAGCCAATAGAGGGAGAAAAAACACACAAGGATATAAAGAATTCAATCCAATCAACGTTGATGTTGTTTTTAGCACAGTATAGGCAAATTTGAAAGCTTAATTCAAATATAAATCTTCAAGAAGTCTAAACCAGGCATCCGCCATACACCCAGATTAAGAAAGTGTCAGTACCAAGAGATAGCATTCCAGGTACAGGGAAACATGGAGGAATAAAGCCCACATTGACCCGGTGACCTCTGGAAGTGCACTCCTTTATTACCATTCTGCATGCCTGTGCTTTGACCTTTTCAAATCCCTCTTTAAAGGTTGTGTGTTCCTGTGTCTGTGGGCTGCGCAGGCTCTGCAGGAGCAGCCGACTGAGTGAGCGCACCTCGCCTCTCCACGGAGTGACCTACAAAGCTATTGTATTAAAAGAACCGCATTTATCACCGCTCTCCACACCACTCTGTTTTACCTGCTGCATGGAGAACATAACCCTTACTCAAACTCAAGTGCTCCTCCACTCAGCACTTTCAAAAGCTTTTTAGGCACGATTGGTTAGAGGGATTTCTGAAAAGAAAGCCTATCGCTTGGCTGCTTTGAGAGGTGAAAATGCTATTCAGGAGCCACTGAAAGTTTAATCAGTCTGTGATATGTCTGTGTTGGCCGGTCTAAAACAGGGCTGAGCTAGTAGAGGCCATGGCTGGTCACTAATCACATGGGGACTTTGGCAGTTTTATGAACTGTCACTGGCCATTTCATCTGAATTAGTAATCATTTCTCTTCCATAAAGATAGTTAAGTGGACACAGTTGAAAGATAGAGAAAGAGGCTTTGCTCACTTCAAGCTGACACAATTCAGGTGAAAGATGAAATTCACATTATATGGATATATATTCAGTTTATAAAAACAGTTTCTAAAGGCTATGTTGAGAAAATGATGGACCGCTCACACATTTTCTACTCATATTTCTTGACGTTTTTCCATTCCATTCTTTATTTAATGGTCTCATCTGGTATGAATCACATTTCCTCCACTCCTGATCTTAAAAACAGCTTTTAGGAAATATTGACAGAGTGCTGACAGTGAGGCTTTTCTTCAGAGTTGGATGAAGGCTTGAGGATGAAGGGTTAACTGAGGGTTTACACCATCGGCTTGGCCTTTCAGCTCTGCAGGTTTAGGGGCTTGATTACAGTTGAAGATGTCAAGATGGCGGTTTGCGAGGGCCTTTGGACGCGCAACAGGCAGCGGGAAAATAAGGGAAAGGTGAGGCAACATTGAATCGTAAACCATGCAGACTGGAAATGCCTTTTCTCATAGTGTATTAATCATCTCCCAGCCTCGAGCCCGCATTCCTGTTGTAGCCTTGACACTTAGGGTTACCTGTCAATTTATGATTCCCACAACAGGATCTGAATCTGAATGTCCACATAATTATCTCCATGGTGAGTAGCACTTCGATATACTGTATAATAAATGAAAAATTTAAAATACAGTCATAGAACTCCACCATACTGTATTTTTTATTTTTTTTTACTGTTACAGATGACTGCAGCAGGGACCATATCAGGCAACTCTGATTTAAAAACAAAAAAAAAACAAAAAACAAACAACCAACCAAAAAAAAACAATTAGCTGGAAACACACTGCAACCAAGGGAAAAGAGCTCTAGGCAAACAGAGCCACAAGTTCCCCACAATTCCTCCAATAATCTAATTAAGATATTTACTGGAACCATGGCGAGCTAATGAGAGGACTATGACACATTTATATTCTAAACACTCCCTCGCTTTATCTTTGTGCACAGGGAAAATGGAATTATTTCCACAAATGCATCTCCAGTCTGTTATCCTTACTCTCCTGGAATGGTTTTGTTTTGCTTCCACTATCTCATCCGCTGATCTCTACCCCAATCTTATTGTTAATTCTTCCAAGACGGCAACACAATGCGATTCCATTTAAATGATTAAAAATAGAAGTTTCTCGAAAGACTTAAGTAGGTTAAATAAACAGTGGAGTACCGACGGGCATAACACGACAGCAGCACACGAACATGCTAATTTTTTTCCGTCGGTGCACACTGAGTTCTGTATAAGCTATTTATAGCTCAGTGTAACAGTGGTGAGTTGTGATATGGCTCCCTCTCCACAGGCATATGGTGATGCTCCTGACATGCAGCCTATTTGTGTCCTACTGTCTTTGCAACCTAAACATACAGAAGCACATGTTGACAATTGTGTGCACAGCAGTTACATGCTGTCCTATGTGCATCCTATGACTCTGTGTGCGGTGCTACAGCTAAATCTTTAATTCATGTGCTGTGTCCATGCTGAGTCCTTGCCTTGATTTGGCCTGCGGTTGCTGGTTTGACAGGGGCGGGGGATGCGGGGCTAGCTGGCTAGGTGGGGTTGGGTGTATTGAAAACCGGGGCAGATGGCAGGATGTGTGTGTTTCAAACAGAGACTTCACTTCCTGCTTCGCGGCGGCCGTGGGTCAGCGGGGTCAACAGACAGCTTAGCCGTCATGGCCCACGGTGCGTAGACAGGAAGAGAATGGGTCACTTTTTTTTATCACCAAGACACGTTGAAAAAGGAGCTGCGAAAAGATCACAGCCGCGCTGGGGGAACGCAGAACGCAGAGGTATATCTCTCCCCTGCTTTCACTTACCCAGATAAGGAGCAGAGCCAGACAGCTCTTTCATTTCTGCCACTTGCTTATTTCATTTGATTGAGCTTTAATAGGTTTTTTGGATAACAGCGCTTTGTTTTTCACTACATTTTTTTCTAATTAAGATTCAGTGTGACATGTCAAAGTCCTCTTGTTTTTTGTAGCACCAGTCTATTGCAAAATGAAACCGAGCTATTGTGAACAGGAGGGCAACCATCAGGAAGGAATTTAGTTTTTCATTGATTTCTAAAACTACAAACACAAAAATATGTCTCACTTCGAGCTCTATGCTGTTGAGCTAAGATTCAAAAATCCTTATTTCCCCTGCAGTTATACAGTTATGCTTTGAAGATGTGAAACACCTATGAAACACACAATGCTCCAAAAGAGAAGGGTGAAAGTGCATTTGCATAACCAAAAACCAAAAACGCAACCTCTGCCATATTACAGAAGAATAAAAAAAAAGCTGAAAAGATACTTGCACTGTAGGTTGCTGCATGTGTAATCTCAACAGTGAGGGAGCGAATGGCTTGTCTGTGTCATTAACATGAAAATACATTAGAGCTGCAGCAATATCAAGTGTCACCACCTAGAATGATAACACAGATTTCCACTGTTTTTTAAACCAGTGAAAATTCATCTTTCCTCAGTTGTTACACTATAATTGGCAGAGTTTAGTAATCTGTGGAAACTGTATGAATATGAATGAATGTAGCTACCATTGGACACAGTATATTTCAAATCAGCAAGCACATCTATCTTTCAGCACTACCCAATTAAGTTTGACATTTTGTGTGAGGCAGCTTTGTGCAGTCAACGCTGTGTGTTTATGAATATGTATTCCCTTTACGGTGTCAACTAGACAGTGGATAAACATCCATGATATGCTTTTCATGAGCTTAAGTGTAGTCCAACTAATTCTAATTAGCTGGTTTTAAGAGGGGATCAGATTAAGTGGAAAGAATAGCGGATGTCCCATCGGCACAGGCAGCGAGCCCATATGTATGATTGTATGTTTTGCAGGAATAATAAACCGTCTCACATGTTTGACACGTCAGAAATGTTCAGCCTCAGTGCTTAGTGGATCCCTTGCCAACATTCCCGGGAAAAAACACACATCTGTAAGGCATTTCCAAAGTCGACGGCTGATGTGCTTTGGACAGTGTCATTAAAACATCCCGGGTTATGGCATGTTATAAAAATCGGCGGCTGGCCAGGTGTCGGGAGACATTTACTGAACTCCCAGCGGCATTGTGAGGCGAAAGAGGATTTGGAAGTCTTATGAAAAGACAAGAAAATGTGGATGAAAACTTCTCCACCTAAAACTGCAGGAGAGCTTCCAAAATGAGGATTAAGGTTCAACTTCCATCTGTGTGACAGGCACACAAGTACTTAGCAGACAATTATAATCCGTTAAAAAGGTAATAAAAGCACCATCATGCTGTTTCGGGAGGCTGATGGTGGCTCTTCACCATCTGATTGGCCGTGAGCTGATGAGAGGAAGTCTATCCACACATTCTCCGATTCCCAGCAATACAGTCCTTGCAGCAGCCCCAGGCATTCGGAGATCAGAGGTCAAACTTGAGATGGCATCAATCACACCTCCAGGGTCGACCCTACATGTGTTAATTTGGTAACTAATTTATCTAGGATGGGCCTCAACTCCATATCTGTATATATGCCTTGTGGATGTAACACAGGTCTTGATTGGTCTGTTGAAGAGCAAGGCCCAAGTGGCTCCCTCAGTGACTCACTGCAGTAGGAATAAGATCAAAATGGGACTGCTTTTTGATGTTCGTCTGCAATCTGAGAAAAAAATACTAATAAGCTGAACATCAAACCATCTCCCAATATCCAGAGCGCGCAGAGAAAAATAAAACTCAAAGTGTCAGTGCCAATCTGGGATAAGGCCTGCGCTACTGCAGGCCAACCTGAGGTGTCACCGCTTTCATCTGCTTGGACGCGGGTACATCAGGGAACTCATTAGGATGCTGTTCTTTTAAAACAAAACTCAGTGTCCCTGTTATCCAGTCAGGGAAACATCTGTCTGCGCCCTCCCCCCTCTCTAATCACCCCTCGTCTGGTTTGGAGGCAGAGGTCCACGCTACTGCCCAAGATGCTGGAGGGCATCCCAGTCCAGCCATTAGCGCCACTATACAGGATGCAAAGAGATTCAATCCAGAATTAATGTTCATCAATTAGACTTTGCGTATTTGCATATGTTCTTATAGATTTTAATGCGTAGGTGAAAAAAAAAATCTTACCCCATAATTACTGTAAACACAGATGTTTAATTTTGGTGTTTACATGCTTTGCAAATGTAATTGAGTAACTTGCAACCTCAAAATGTGCATAAGACTAATGTTTACTCATCACATATCTGGCATCCCCTATTTTAAAAAAATTAAACACAAAACATTTCACAGTGAAAAAAATGTCTTCATTCCAATAATTTACTATAAACAATGCTAGCTGTGAGGAAACAATGGGAGACAACATACTGCAACCACAGACTGAGTCTAGACAGGGATCAATGGACAGTGAACATCTGTTTCAAAACCTCAAATATCCAAGAATTAATGTCATCAGATAGCTTAATTGGTAACAAACTGTATGTTGTAGTTGCATTTCATACAACTAATAAATTTTTGTGTCCATAATATGCTGCTCTTTAGATAACATAAACAAGCAGCTTCTTCTGTGTCCAGTAAACATTTTCAAGTCTAAGCATCAAAGACAGCAACAATACAGTATTCACCGCAACATGTTTGATTTCTAGATCAAGGCATGTGGCTGTAAAGCCTTTCATGCAGACTTGTTGAGGATGTGTTGGGAGCAAAACTACAAAAGACTTATAAAGCTCTCGATAACCATGAATAATGTTGAAAGGTAAACGGAAATGAGACTTCTTATCGCGAGTCCCCAGTGTGGGAGGTAGGGTAAGGTACACAATGAGCCAAAGGTGCAAGATGCATTTAGAACAGGCCAAATGCAAGTTTGTTTTATTATTACTCCTTGGTCTGAAGCTATAAAAACATATCACAAATGTCATGGTTTGTATTTATTGGCAAATGGCATGGCAAATATTTATTCCCCAGCACTGATTCTGGCTTGGTTAATGGGTTGCACCAATATGCCAATGGGCTTTCAGCAGGAATACAAAGCCATGCATTGGAGATGAATCAATACTGATAATAACATGAGTTGGATACAGTGAATCAGCTTGGAACCAGACTCTGTGACCCATCATATGCAGACATAAACCATTGACTTTACGGTTTAAGAAGAGAACCAGGTTCTGCCTCTCTACTTGGCCTATAAATGGAATCTTTAAGTTGTCCTTCAGATCCCTTTTGTGTGCCACGAATCACAGTTCCTGAGAGATGGCCGTGAGCGCAGTCCTTAGAAGTGGATTGCGGGGAAACCTGATGTAAATATGTGCAGCTGGCTGCTCATGTGTTTTTGTTCACTCTGCCTGGCTCTTGAGTCCTGTGCTGAGAGGTACAGTGTAGATTTCTATGAAAATAACCTAAGCTTACATTTTTTTTTCTTACTCAGTTTGAAAGTTAACCTCTTGAAAAGTGCATTCGCCATCTGAAAAACATTTAAACAAGCGCTCTCTGGATGAACTTTCATAAGTGCTCTTCAACAAAATGAAGTGACTGAAACGGTACAGGTTGTCATCGCATATGCTTGAATAATTACATCCTAATTCATCTTTCTGAATGTTGCGGTTAATGCCGTGAAGCTATTTCAGCTCATCTTGGCTACTTTAAAACTTTGATTGACACGTATTTTACTTTTCACTGAATGTATCTACATTTACAAAGAAACACCGCAAATTATAAAATAAGGTTGTTGCAATGGAAAAAGATGTCTCTCTCCACGTAAGCTGAATCCATGCTCTTTCCAGGTTATATCAACTGCCACCCATTTATAAATAAAAATACAAACACAAAGCCTGCAGGGACGGCAGCTTTTACTCCAAACTGGAACAGCGATAGCGGGAATATTACACGGTTGACAGATACTTCCAAATAAGACAGGAGACATGTGTTCCCCTGTGTGCTACCTCCTAACCTTTCAATTTTATATCTTGATAAAATGCCTACATATATTGTCAGATATGATGTTGATAAATGTCACATAAACTGCAAAGAACATGGCTCCAACCAAGCAGGCTCTGCTGTAACAATGGGACATCCTGTTAAGGTGAGATGGTGTCAAAATACTGTTAACTGAGGCGCTGGTGCATGCATTTTTTCAACCCGTAATTGCAATTTCAGATTCGTTAACTTAAAAATCAAAGTCTCTCTGAATCTAAATTATACATGGGGCTAATGGTATCTAGTTAAGAGTGCTTTGACTTGTTCGATGCCTGTGTCTGATTTCGAACAGATTCCAGTCTGGGATAGTTGGTGCAGATTTCTAACGAGTAAGACACACTCTTATCCAGGCTATTCTATCCACTTTATGCCTTTGAAATTACATTAACCTTTTTAGACACAATTTTCAGAGAGTTTTGAAGGCAGCTAAGTATTGCATCACTAATTGACTGCTTAGTGGAGGAAATGTGGTGGAAAATGACAAGATTATTAGATACAGAGTGAGACTGTAATGGAGTGCCAAAGAAAGGGCTCGCTGATAACACCTTCAGAAATGCCAACAAATGACAAGTACACTGCATTCAAAAGCTTTCTATCAAGGAAATAAAAAAATAAATAAAAAATTATTCACTGTGCTATACACTAATGTATGTTTACACACACAGACAGGGGCACAGTCCTAAGTACATAAGCACACCCACACAAAGTAACCTAAGTTTTGCATGAAAATGTGAACAAAGATGGTTATCGCAAAGATTCAGCAAAATCCTTATTTCAACAGGGCGTTTATGGTGCCCTTACCCTAAATATGTTAAATTCAATAAAACCTTGATACTATTTTAATAAGAGGAAAGGCTCGGGGCTTAAATAACTCTGTTTTTCTTCCACAGAGCCCCCCGTATCACATTTCTCAATTTCAGGCTTTTTCTAATATCCCTCATCCCCTGCAGGAACGCTTGTATGCTTCAGTCAGTGTTCGGTAGGCTGCATGGGTTCACTCTCCTAACTCTTACCACATGTTCCCTGACTGGGACCATGCTGCACTCCAGATAAAGCCTCTGAAAAACACAGCTATGCTTATCTCCCCATTCAATTTCCCTCAATTATTACTAAATAAAAGATCAATCTAAAAAGTAATACTGACATGCTGTACTACAGGCTTGACATAACACACTCTCGCAACTTAAAAGCAAAATCTAACTCAATTTAGATTAAGTATTGATAAGAATTGGGTTGGGGGAAAAAAGAGGTGACTGATATAAGGAGGGCATATGAAAGTATCACACTATGATGAGGGAGATTTTTTTTTCATCTTCTGACACAAAGGAATCTGTGAATATCTGCTGAGCCTCATGACTGGCGCCAGACAGACGAAAAGATCCAAACACTGCATATGAATTCTTTATGAATAAATTAACTGCTTTTGTCTGTAGGCTCTGCCATGCTACGCTGTCACACAAATTTCTACGCATTATTTTTATTATTCACTTTAAACAAACCCTGCCTAGACTAGCGGCTGTGTCCTCACTTTGTAAAAGGCATTTACACTAATGTGCCCCTCATCTTCATTACATTTGCCCACATTTCCTCTCACCTCGCTCTTCTCCGGGCACAAAATGTCACTGAAGCCGCCCAAGTGATATACAATAAAATTATGAGGAAGGGGTGTGATTACAATTGCTCCAGCCTCAATATTTTACATGGTACGCTGCACAAGAACAGAGGAACTGCTTATTACACAGTCCATGTGTAAACACTGCCGCAAGTGTAGATTGGCTTGAGCATATAAACATGCACTAATTTTGAAATGGGCCATGAAATACGCAGGACTGTAGATTAGTGTTAGTCACAGAGAGAAACTAATCAGCTTGCCAGATGAATAATGAAGAGAGCGGAAGAGAGGACTCCCTCTCGCTCTCTCCATTATCCGGCGACGTGCAGAGAAGCTACCTGGTGTGAACACACAGACTTCACGCCCGTGCAGTGGGCAGCGGCTCATGCTGGGCGTCCCGCGCGCATCAGATAATTGGTAGAGCAGCGCCACGTGAAGCGGTGTGCCAAGGGGAAGGCATGCAGAGAAAAACACACAACTTCAGCAGATGGTTTGTCTGATGAACAAACAGCATGCAGACAAAGACGGAGAGAAAGAGGGGAGGAAAAGAGTCTCAAAGAACGAGAGAGAGGGAGAGACGCCGGAGTTAGACTGTGTGTGTGTGTTTGTGTGTCTGCAAGCAACCTGACTGACGTGCAATACAACAGGAGTGGAGAGATCTAACACTGACTGACAGCAGATTCGTTCATTATCACACAACATTGGTTCCTATCAGTATTTCCTAACAATCCCAGGTGTCAGAAAATCAAAAGGCAGTTGAGCAACCATGCAGGGAGGAGAAAATCAAATATGTCACAATAATAACAACAAAACACCATACATTGGGATTTTGACGCCACAATAAACAAGCACTCTGAGCAGAAGAAAGTGTAGCTACGGCAACAATAGCAAAAAGGATATCGTTACAGCCCTTCAGACGCTTATTTTCCGCAGCATGGGTCAGGGGAAACAAGCCAACAGAGTTGAATCAATGTGACAGGGTTAATGACTGTTTCTCTCTTCTAAACTCAGGCTGTGGAGCAGCTGGGCCTGAGGGGCGCCAGGTGACAGTTAGACTTTCTGTCATATCCGCCCAGTCACACTCCATTTCTTCACCTCAGCTCACCAACATGATGCCTTGCTCCCCTGACACCAGCGCTCCCCACAACGCCTCAGCTCCTCACCTTTAGGCCTTACAGGACCCCGGCTCACTAGAAATCAAATGCATTTGCTTATTTATACCATCTTGTTGACTGAAACGCAATCAGGCCTGGGAAAACAAAAAAACAAAAAAAAACAGCATCCCAACGTTTTACGGTTTGTTTCATCCTCATTAGGCACCAGATAGGTGAGGCTTGTCATGTTGGAAAATGCAGCGGCAGCCACAATGTTTAGACTCAGGAATCACAGAAGAATATTTGAAACTAAATTTAGTATATTTCTTTGCGATTGACAGCTTAACAGAGACTACCTGCATTGCCATGTGGAAAAACACCAACCATCTGCTGCTCCATGCAGATTGCTATAAAAATATCACTTTAAAAACTGAAATAATCAAAACAACAGGCAGAACATACTTTTGCGATTGCAAACTCTATTGCAAACTAACCAACTTCCGAGTCTTCCTATTGATTTCAGTTCATATCAAAGCAAAAAAAAAAAAAAGAAAGGAACAAAAACAGATAAATAAAACAAATGCTGCCCCATAAACAAACAATTGTCACTGTGTTTGTGAATGCCAGAGGATGTGTGCTAGCATAAACGCTCAGTTTGAAAATGAGAGCAAGAAGGACACAGGCGGAAAACGAGAGCATGTGTGCATGTGCACGCGTGCGCGGGTGTGTGTGTTTTTGATGTATGTGTAATGGCTGTGCAAGATGGCTGGAACAAAGTGTAAGTGGGTTAGTGTGTGAATTAACTCCATGTGTGAGTGTTTGACCACACTTTGGAAAAGTTGCTGATTTAGTGCAAAAGGCCATCTGTGCCATTTTCCCTGACCTTCATGGGGATGTGACTGTGTCTGCGAGCAATTCCCTCTCTGTTGGATGCCTGCGTGTTTGTATGTGTGTGTGTGTGTGTGTGTGTGTGTGTGAGAATTTGCGTGTGTGAGAGACATGAGAATGAACTCTCTTTGAGTCTCTAGGTGTGCACAGCGCACGTTGAAACGTTCAAGCGAAGGATGTTTGATTTTCTATTTGTCTGCAGGCTGTGATTTTTACTCCTTTGTAAAATATATGAGACCAAGTGCACTCGCCGTCAGGAAAAAACGGACTCCATCAAGAAAATTGCTGTTGAATTGAACATGTCCAAAAAAGGGCTCATCAGAGTGTGTTTCTCTCCCCTAGGCAGTGGGCTGGTGTCCCCACACAGGGAGGGTGACCTCTTGATTTACTCCTCTCTGCCCTGGCCACAGCGCTTTGTCAATACAGCTTGCCACCACTCAGGAACACATCAACACCCAAGGACAGTCCTCAGGCCTGGCTGGTCAGTCTGAACAAAATCCAAACAAATAACCTTCCCTGCTGTCACAGATTTACAGCGCTCTGCCGCCAGAGGACGACAACAACAATGCACAACATGGATGAATCATTCCCCCCCCTGCTTTTGCCTCTGCTGCGGAGCGCTGAGGAGAGTGATGTGACTTCACATAGCGGGAGCAGAAGGGATCAGTTTGCCATCCCTGAATTTTCTTCGCAAATTGGTATCGAATACCTGCCATTTTGCTTGTTGCGTTTGAGTTATCACCTCGTTTCTGAGCCGTGATCGGCGCTGCAGGTGAACATGAACATGAGACATTAGTAGGCAGCTTGTTCCTCACACATGTGGCCAAGTTGCCCTACTTTCCACCATGTACTCCATGGAGCTCGTCCTGCCTGAGGAGTCTTTGTTCTCTCCCCTCTATCCTCTCCCTCCTCTCTCCTTCCTTCTTTTTTTTGTGGGTGAGCAGTGAGGGCAGAGCCAGCTGCTAGGATGGGTTGTCCAGGCGGTGGCGGGCAGCCTGGTGCCCA
>OMKZ01016042.1:0-17899 GCA_900302535.1 Neoniphon sammara | reverse complement strand
AAGCGTGCTATTCCTGTCTCCCCTTGATTTCTTTTTGTTTTTGGAAGAACATATTTCAATATGTTAATCTGTGACCTCTCACCTCAGCTTGCTTGTCCTGAAACACTTTGTAGATGCTGGTGTTGAAGGCAGATCCAGAGAACATGGAGGTGATGGGGTAGGTCAGGTCCAGGACCGTTTTGAAGACTGAGTTCATTGCCTATAAAGGAACAACAGTGTGTGTGAGATGGTAAAATAAGACTACTCTCTCTCCTGAATTAATACAAACAAGATTTTTATTTCAGTTATTGGGCATTCCCTTTCAGATGGAGTGGAAAGCTGCTGGATAAATTAAATTTTTTCATTCTGGGAGTGATCAGAAGTATCCTCTTGGACAAGATGAGGCATGAGGGAAATGACTGAGTGCAGCAGTCAGTAGTTTGCAGTGGTTGGCATGAATGGAGACGTGTACCTTGGACCACTCTCTGGCTCTCTGTTTGGTCCGGACGGCGCTCCTCTCCTCGGCATACAGCGCACCAATGAAAGAGCCGATGGAGGTTCCACCCACTATGTCGATGGGTATCCCTGCTTCCTCCATGGCCTTGATCACACCCACATGGGAGCAGCCTCTGCATGAGCGAAAACAATAACAAATCAGATAACAGGCAATCAGAAAAGCTGCACTGACACTTCATATGTTGCCAGCTGTTTGAAAACTGTTTAAAGGTCAGTATCCAAAACTCATGTTATGTCCCCTTGGCAAAGTGCACACAGCCCTCTCTCATGATTGCCAACCTGCCCAGTCTGTGATTGCATTATACACCAAAGGACGCCAAAAGGACAAGAGAGCCTATTAACATACAGTAAGTGACTCCAGCTTTCTCTGGAGGGAGTGCGCCAGTGCTGCTCTTTAGGGGAAAGTTTTGTACTTTGATCTAAAGTTTTGATTTGTCGTTTGCTGTGGGCAGGGAAACAATGATTCCCAACACCAGAAATTCATTTGGACAAATAGGACAAATGAATGGCATCTCTGCTACAGCCCCACTTTATGATTTAGTGTTTTTAATTTTTTACTAATCTTGCCCAGTGTAGCTTTCAGTAATGGAAAATGATATAATAGATAGCCCAAAATCAGCCAGATCGAGAACAGCTGGGGGCATTATATATTAAACATTACTGTATGGACGGGTGCTATGGCCGGAAATTTTCTGCTCAGTGGTATGAAAGGGGCATCCAAGTTAGATGTCCTTGATTTATTTAACATTATTATCAGACTCCATGGCCTGCAGGCACACCGCATAATATTCATAACAAGTGGGTAGAAAAAACATAAAATATTCACAAACTTTCATTACTGACTTTTCTGAGGAATGGATACATGCAACTCTCGTCCTTCTGAACTACAAACTGCTGAGGCTGGGTGTGGCTTGTACGTTTTTCAGGGGCCTCACTCACCTGGCTCCCCCTCCTCCCAGCACCAGGGCGATGCTGTTGCCAGTCAGAACCCGGGCCAGCCGAGAGAAATCGCTGTGTCTGTCTGCCGTCTTCTCAAACACCTTCTCATATACCTCTCTCTGCACACACACAAACACACACACACACACAGGAAAGAAGATAGAAAGACAAGTATCAGCTGCACGTGCACCATTCAGCAATTCAAGGGCAGGGTCCATATACCTTTTTCATTTAGATATTTCATACTTTTTCCAGACCTTAACTTCTTGACTTTTGGTCAGTGTTTGAAATGTTGAATACAGAGTGCTCAATATTACTCTCCAAAATAACAAATATCTCAATAAAATGGCACCAAGTAAACCTCAGTTCAAATTATTAAAATGATTCAAAGCAAAAACCAAACCAACTTTGTCTTAGCAACAAACAGCACATTTACATTAATTGCTCATTTGTCTTTTGCAGAAGAAGTGTGAAGACACAGATACAAAAAAGAATTAATTTTTATATTCCCTGCCTCTCTGCTCTACTTTTGCCCTACTTACTGCTGAGCAAAACGCAGAACGCTCAACACATGTGGGCATCCTTAGATGGAAATGAAAGTATGTGAAATCACAGTCAGTCAACTCTACCTCTGCGGTGTTTAAGAAGCATCATGAGGGTCAAAGTATAAGGACCAGCAAACAGATGAAAGTGTTGGGTGAAGAAATATTAAAAACCAGGGAGAGAAGGAAGAGAGCGTTTGCAAAGCCTCCTACCAGTCTGGTGGGACTGCGTCTGGAGAAAACCCTGCGTGGACACTTGAGGTGCAGGTGTCCCGAGCACCAGCTACGCATGTTGAGCCACTCCACTGTCCTGGAGGGGCCCGGCCCGTCCTCTCTGTGCAGCAGGACCAGCTGCTTCAGGGCCCGGACTGCTGTGTTCTCCAGCATCTGCTCCAACTGGAGGCAAAGAGAGGAGGAAGAGGAGGGACAGAGAGTCAGTGTTGTATTTGAAAGGTCTGTTGTTGGGCAAAAACTCTGAAAAGTTAACCCCAAGAAGCACACACACCTCTCCCAGGGCAGGTTCCTGGTCCCCCAGGCCCACAATAAGGATGCAGTCAGCCTGTCGAATGCAACGCTGAGTCCAGGGGGTCATGCTGCTGTCAGTCTGGTACAGCACGATCCGGTTGATGTCCTCCTGCTGGGCCAGCCAGCCGGACAGACGATACTCATGGATACTGCAGGAGAGAAGGGAAAGATAGAGATAAGGAGATAGAAGAGCACAGGAATACACTGAAATAGACAAAGACAGTGAATAAAACGATGATAAGGTAATGGAAAGTGACAGCGGGAATTAGACAAAAGGCACAAGATGAGGAGAGTAAATGGATATTATAATTTGAAAACAGGCAACAGAGTGGGTGGAAATAATGGAGATGAGCAGAGCAGGACAGAGATAAAGTCAGAAAGACTGAAATGGAAGAAACGAGAAATGTGAGACATTATATAAGGAGTCGGTCGTTGGAGATTCTAGGTCGGGGGTTTGATAAAACTGAGGATGAAGAGATTGAGACTCCCAGACTAATGTCATCAAACTGACCTGTCCAAAGCAGAGGCACCCAATCGCTCTCTGATGATGTCACTGGTTAGCAGCAGAGTCGGCCCTAAACATCAGACAGAGAAAATTATGCATAAATGTGTGCAAATATATGACAAATTTGTAAAGATCTTTACACTTCAGCATGGTGATTTCAACTGCTTCACCACTGGGTTTCGTTTAAACAGCATCAGTTTTAGATCACACAAAGAAATGGTACTCAGCCCCTTTGTTGTGATATATAACTAAATGTAAACTGAATAGCAATCAAGCACTGAAGAGAAATATGGGCTGTCTTGGTTGAATGACATCACGGTGGACTTACCAATGGCACTGAGGGCATGGCTGAGCTCCAGGTTGAAAGCGTTGATTGGCACCTCGTCACATACAGGCAGGACGGCCACAGTGGAGAGGTTGCTAGCAGGGTTGGTGACATCAGCGCTGGTTGTCATGGAGGGCAGACCCAGGGCTGAACCTGGATGAAAATATCACAGTGTGTCAGGTTTTTTTTCCCATTTAGTTTTGTTACTTCATAACTTTAATTATCATCACCCTAATTATCTCTACAATTTCTGTTATTGTTCATATGTTGTTATCACTGCTGTTATTACCATACCAATACTATTATAAACATGTTCTTCATCATCCGCTCACCTGAGAATGGCCCACGACCCTGCTGCAGGTTCCCCAGGATCTTCTGACCCAGCAAGTGGATCAACCTCGTCACCACCTGGAGACAGAGATCCAGCATCAGTATCACTTAAGCTGCACACAAAACCAAACACAGACTTGGGTTTTCACATGAAAGTTATGCCGAGTTCACATCACATGGTATTTTACCATGAACACCAATTTTCAACTTGCGCATAACACTCATGTCAACATCCAGCTGGTAAGTGCTACTAGGAATGTTGTATTTCTCTGAAACAACACCAGCTAACTCTGCCTGTCATAAAATTGATTTTTACATTAGCTTACATTAGCGTTCCTGTTCAACCTTGAAATTTCCAACTGACGTAAACATTTACAAGTCATAGAGATGGGAATCTTTCCTTCCTCTACCTTCCTTCCCACGAAATGTGAACACAGCATTAGGCAACAGATTTTTTGCACAGCAGCCATTTTGACATGAAATAGCACAGGTGTTACTGATTAGACTGAGTAAGGTCATTTAGGTCTAACAGAGCCAGGGACTGCTGTGAAAAAGGTCTGTTGGTAAAACAAGTGAAGATACTGACCTGAGGATATCGTCGCTTAATGTTGTTTAGTGTTCCCTCGGGCAGTTTGACCAGCTCTGTGTCTCGGACAGCGTGGACGGTGGTGGCTCTCGGCTGTCTGGTCAAGGCCTCCACCTGAAGCACAGATAGGCATGCGCCATGAAATACCTTTTCAGAACTGACACCCAGGCAGATTTATATTGCAGCTGAGAAGGAAAGGGCCTGGCTCTCACCACTCCGATGAGGTCTCCTCTGCCGTACTCCCCCACCAGCTCTTTCTTGCCGTTTGCCTTGCGTATGACTGAACGCAGACGGCCGTTCAGAACGATGTAGGTGCAGTCCGACTGGTCATCCTGTCTGTAGGCAGGAAGAAGAAGAAACACAGGTGAGGAGAGGTCACACTAGTTACAGATAAACTGACTTGAGTATTTCTTATACTGCGTTCATACTGCCTTATTATTTTAACTGTTAATACCAGCTTCCTTCTTGAAAAAACCTCATACTTTGCCAATAAACATCATCAACATGGAAGATTTTGATATCTATGGAGCTCATCATGGAAGCGTTGCTAGTAATACTGCTTGTTATAAGTCCCTACACAGTCTATATAAGCTTCTCTAAAGTTTTACACACAATTATTCAGTTCATTCATACAACAGGCAAGTGTTAGCGTTAGCATTCGCTATAGTCCTATAAATGTGTGCCATTGTTAGCTGTGACAATTCCACAACGGTTTGAATGAACACATGAACACTCCAAAGTGGTCACGGCCAGAAGGTGTGAAAGGAATAGTTCACCCAAAAATGAAAAGAAATATTACAAACAGCTCCTGCAGTGTAAATCATGTGTTCTGAAGTCAAACAATTGCACCGTAGGTCAAAAAGTCCCATATTTTATCACTGACTGTGGTAGAAGAGTCTTACTGCCTTCTTGTGCTCTTCATTATGTCATATTGACTTTTTTGGAAGTCCAAAAATACGGTTCCCACCCACTTTAGTTGTTTTGGAGAGGGCTATTATGTAAATATACAATGTTTTGACTGACTTGAGGCCGAATATATAATGACCAAATTTTCATTTCTGGGTGAACTATTCCTTTAACTGAGTTGAACTGAGAAGTATACTGGCTGTTTTCTTGTTAAATTCTCTAAACTGGCCCATGTACACATGGCTGTGCATCTCTTGCCGTGCTGAGCAGTAAAGTGGAGTACCTGTAGAGCGCTCTGCCAGCCTCCACTGCCATCCAGTCGATGGCAAAGTCCATCTGCCTGACGAAAGGAGACATGCGGATGGCCACAGTGTGGGCTGCACTCAAAACCACGCTGGGCTGCTCTCTCATGATCCTGCAGGGGGCAGCACAGAGACAGACTTCAGCAACACTCAGAGCACAGTATTTACATTTATCCCAATTAAAGTCAAACTGGGTGGTTATGGAAAATTGTGAGATTAAGGCATTTCTGGAGGAGTGATCAGTCTTGGGAGATACTGAAGGGCTTAATTTGTGAATAAAACTACAAGGTTTCCTCTCATGTTTGGTTGTATGGTAAGCACTGTGTTTGTTGGATTATTAATGAGATCATATGAGGTATAAGGCTCAGCTGTATTCCTATTCACAGTGAGCCCTGGATAAACTTATGTTCTACGTGCTTGGATGTTATTTTAGAGATCGGTGACTCACTCGTAGAAGTCCGACTTTGAGATCTTGAGGAAAGTACAGTCTCGCATGGCCTTGATGGTGAAGATGAGGGGCTCTCCTGTGAGCACGGCCAGCTGGCCCACCATCTCACCCGGCTGGGTCACGAACAGACAGACTGCTTCCTGCTTGTCAATCATCCGCTGGTAGACATGCAGACAGCCGGACAGGACAAAGTGCAGACTCACGTCCTTAGAGGGCGGAAAGAGGAAGCAGAAAAGAGACGGAGAAAGCAGAAAAAGTGATGAGAGAGGAGAAAAATACGTTTTATTTTCATGTCATGTACATTTGTATTTTTTTTTAGTAGTCCATTTTTATTAGTTTATGGAGTTTATTAGTCTGTTTTTAGAGGCCTTCAGCTGCTATATTGCTCACAGTGTAATTACGAATTTGTTTCCCTCTGAGTCACTCACTTGCATATGTTTCATCAGAGAGATCTGTAATCAAACCTGTGACTTCCGGTTTAAAAGGGATCAGTATTTAGTTTGTCTTGTGCTAAGTACCTGGTCTCCCTGTCTGGCTAGGACAGCTCCAGCTTTGGCATGATGCAGCGTCACTCTCCCATTTAACAAGGCTGGGTCCTGGATTAGAGCAGACAGACAGCATGAGAAACACTCAAACAGTTTCAAGAGAGCGAGGAACTGTGGAGAAACAGTGTTGGCGAAACAATGTCTTCACTGTCCTCTTTCGTCCTTGGAGGAAAACCAAAAGCCAGAAGATGCTGCAACATTTAGTTGACTTCTCGTGCTTACACCAACATGACATTTTGTAATATGAAGTGTCACAAGAAGAGGCACACAGACAGAAAGCTTACCACACACACCACACAAATGCACAAATATTTCGTTTTCAAGTCTAGTTGAATCAATATTATTTTCCTTACTATTCATTTATTTTATTTTGCTTTTATAATTTCATGCTCGTTGAGTTTTGGGTTACAGTTTACTTGGATAGCGCAATGCTTCTGTTCAAAGTACTACCATGTGACTATAATTTGTTACTAAAAAGTCCACTGAGTTTCAGGTGATAAAATAGTGTAAAAAGTAGTTCAGCTTATCGTTGGAGTTCAGTTTATACAGTTGATAAACCCCTTGGGGTTTTATTTGACCTGCGTATTATGTTACTATTTTCCTGTTTTTTACGTGCAAACCAACAAACTGTAACTCTAAACTCCAAACTCGGACAGAGAAGGCTGCTGTCTGAGAATTAAAGTAGCTGAGGCTTAACAGCGAAGCTCCCCCCTCCTCTCATCTAGACTGGGTATAGCTCATGAGTCTGGATGGGGCTTACTGGCTGCGTGACCTCTTTTGACATCTTAGTCATTTTAATCTTCCAGCAGATGCTCCAAGGTCTCACGGTGACTTGAGACATTGTGCTCATTCAAGTGAAAAAGAAGAAGATAATGTGCCTATTGTTCCTCAATCCATGGAGCAGTACATTCAGCCCTTGCTTTATAGTACAAATACCAGTTTGATTGCGTTTTTATTCTATCATGCTATCATCTGGCATTTTAGTCCTTACACTACAGGTTTTGGGTCCAGTGTAACAAATGCGTTTTTAGGGAATTTGGCTTTACAGACTTCATGCGGGTGGAAGTGGTCATAAATGCCCAATGGACATTTTTCTCCTTTGTAAATACCAAGTAGTGCTGCGATGAGATTGTCATCCATTTTGGAAAGTAATTTATAGGTGGCTGGACAGACTTCTGCTTAAAATTCGGTGGCTTTTGATTTATGGTGACAGGAAAATTTCTCACCCAAGTTGAAAAATTTCAAATGCCTCTCTGCTTCAGTTCACACCGCCTGGAGGAAAGTTGCATCCATCTCACTCTATTTGCCTCCCTCCAGTGACTTTGCTTGAATTTGCTCTGCCTCCATTTTTTTGGTGCACTGAACATAGCGGACCACTGCCAAGGTTAATAATTTGATTCTCACATTGGGAGCTCTCATGCTAAAAATGTTTTGGTGCTGTCAGACACTTCAGATAAAAGCATCCACAAAATGGCAGATATGTTGTCTTATGCTGTTACTGGAGGTGATTTTGTTTATACTCTTCTTTCTTTTTAATAGTGTTGTTTATATATTACAACATACAATGTGTCTTGTAATATCGTGAAAAGGGTCTGCAGACTGAAAAGTCTTCACACAATTACCACAAACACAAGCCTACTGTCTCTTTCTTTATTTTTAGGATGCAATTTTAGCCTTATGTGTGGAGGCTGCATCTGAGAAGCGCTGTAGCTACTTTTTTCTATTTGACTATATTAAAACAAACATAAAATTCATAAGCACCACACAGCATACATCATAAAAAAAAAGATAAAAAAAAAAATAAAGTAACAGCATAAAAAGTAAAGCCAACCTCAATCCTCATGAGTTTCAGGATTTCTTTCTGGGCCTCCTCAAACAGAGCAGCGCTGGGCCGACCCGGCAGAGGAGCAAAAATGCTGTCCACCCCTGACTCCTCCTCGGGGTACAGGTAGACCCCTGAGGGAACCTCGTCCACCGTCACCCTCCTCTCCCGCTGCTCCTGGGACACAGACTGCAAGGATATACAAAAAGATTTTTGCTGAGTACCGTTCCAAAATAAAATGTCCTCCACTTGAAAAATGGGGCATTTGCCCTTAAGAAATGATTACTGGTGAAAAAATAAAGCACACTGTGGACTATGAGTGAGACGATCAGCTATCTTAAGACCTTTGCTTACAGCTTTGTAAGGTTTCAGATTATATAATCAGCTGTGCTTTTGATATACTGAGCAATGAACAGTGCAGGCAAAGTTTCAAAAAGGATATGTTGTGTTTTGGAATGAGTAAAAGAAATCACTCATATCATACAGGAAGAATAAAGAATCAAGATTGGGAGAGAGCATTTAGAAAGCCTCCATGTTTACAGCAGTAGTGGAAGAAATATTCAAATCCTTAAGTAAAAGCAGCAATAATAGAAGAACACATTACACACATTAAAAGTAATGCATTCAAATTTGACTTGAGCAAAACTACTTAAGTGTGTTAAGTAAAATGTACTTACAGCTCCAGTGCAATGAAGATTGCATTTCTCAATTTTGTGGTGTATTTTAACAGGACACCTGTCAGTGTTAAGTTACCCAAATGATTATAACTGTCGGCATGGTCGAAATTTGACCAATTGACGCCCATTGGAAAGCTCTGTTTGCTTGTCAACAGAAACAAGCAGATTTAGAATTCCAGTCTCCTTCCTGGTGTAAATGATGTCATACATAACCAATCTCTGATTGGGTGAAAATATGCATGATTAATGGGATGCACCAGACAACACTGAGCCAGCTATTTGCCAAAGTGGCCAAAATCTCTGTGCCAACACTAGACTTTTGTTCCCCAAAGACAGAAGTATTGTATTGTATACTCTTTATCATCTAACCATCAAAAACTGAAAAAATGATGCTCTTTGTGTTACAAAACAATATCAAACTTAAATTTTTGGATCTTAAAATTAAGTATTAAAAGTAAGAGTAATATGGCCCCTTTCAGAGTGTTAGAGTATTGATTTAAGACCCGTCAGAAGTATTTTAATTTGTAGGTGGTTCTGGGGGTGGATATACTGTTGGGTTGTTTCACCTACTTTGTACTCTGTTAATTTCCATCCCAGGTTTACAGGATAACATAATGTACATAATCCTTTCAGTGAAAATGTATCGATCTAGTAGAAACATGTAGCACCACAGAGACTCTCCATTTTAAATATACCGTATTTTTTTAACTTTAGCTATGATGTTTATCATTATCAAACAAACACCTCTACATTGCTGCTGCAATGACCCAATTTTCTCTCTGGGAATCAAAGTTCACCTTATCTTGTGTGTGCTGGGTGTCTGCGGTGTACTGACCCGTGTGAAGGTGGGAGGGGTGTTGCTTTCCTCTGCAGAAACGGAGATGCGCCCTCGCTCATACGCCATGTCAAAGTCTGATCTCAGGCTTTTCTGCATGCCTGTGCAGTCAAAAAATCAGAAATAAATAAATAAAAAAGACAGCACGCATCTCAATTTCATGTTAGATTTGAAGGATTACATGAACCTTGGAATGAAAAGGTGTCAGAGTTCTCAGTGCTAAAGAAGTAAAAACACTTCATAACCCCAATAACATAGCATTTCTCACCTACTGCCTATTCATCTAGTCCCTAAACAATGTTTCTAAGTTTTCATCTAAAATAGCACAAGGGACAGTTACATCATACTCTGCGTATTGGTTAAAAATAAAATGTTGAGAAGACCCTGCTATGACAGCAGAAAACTCTCTCACCAGCGATGTCCACAGGCATGGAGATGGTCCTGCTAAGAGTTGGCACTGATGCTCCATCCTTCCCTTGTTCCCCTCCTGTACGTAAACCACAGATGCTGCGTTTAACAAGCTATCAAGCATAAACTCGACATCTGAGCACACAGGGATGCTAGGCTTTAACAGAAACCAATAAATATAAATAACACTCAGCCTCACACTCAGCTTTGTCATTTTAAAAGAAACAGTGAGTTGATTTAACAGAAAACACTAAACTTAAAAATATGAAAGGCTCTTGTTTATGAGTGACTTCTGCTTTGTTCAGACAGACTATTAGATCCTTCGCAGCTCTCTCTCTCCCCACCTGAGGGTTCACCCTTAACGGCAGCTTCCCGATGCTCCTCGGGTACCGTCAGGCTGCCGAAGCGCTTGCCGTGGCGGATGGGACTGGTGGATGGACGAGCTGGGTGGGGGGACAGGGGCGGCACACGCATGGGCTGCATCTCCTATGAAACAGGGTGCAAAATCACATGTGTGTGTGGTAGACAGTAGATTTCTGTGTGTGTGTGTGTATGTGTAATTAGTAGTAACTGACTCAAGTCACAATAAAAACACCATGTGTACTGAACTAATGATGCAGCATTCCTGATGTATGCCAAACTGAATTAGTCTCAGATGTTGGAATGGACTGTGTGTGGCTATGCATTGTATGTGCGTGTGTGTGCATGTGTGTGTGCGCGTGTGTGTGATAAACTCACATGGCTGAAGAGCTCATTGGTGAGCCCCAGGTAGTTGTGCAGAGCCAGGACAGTTACTCTTTGGAGACGAACCATGATGATCTGAACAGATGAAACAGAAACGTTGTGACGACTGTGTTGATGTAACATATTTGCAACTTAATGGATGCTATTATGTAAAACATTAATTATTTGAATTTAAAATCTTTGCAGTGTCCACCCATGCCTCTTCTTTTGCTCAGGTGCATGCAATGTGTGCTGCCAAGGTAGGCCTCTCTATGTGAACAACATGGAAGTTCAGTACAGTTTCCAGGCAACAGCAGAGCTTTAGGTACACCTGCAAAATGTCACTGATACAGCGACAAAACCAATGATTTTTCACCCCAAAGCGGAGCTGCACACTTCACTTACTGCAAGTTTAGAAATCTTCACTGAAACTAGTGGTTGCTATTTGTTTTATTTTTGTTTGGTTTTTTTGCACCGCCCTTCCCTTTGCTCGCTCGCATCACGTTCTGTTAGGAACAGCTGCTGTTAGAGTGTCATGAGTGCATATATTTGGAGCTGAACCCCTAAATGTGGCATGCTCGCATCGTGCCCCACATACTGAGCTACATAATAAATAACAGGAAAAAAAGGAAAGTAAGAACAAACTGAAAAAGAGGATCCGCATATTCAAACTTTCACTGTTCAACGCACCTGTACCACCCGCACCAGGCTCTCAGGGTACTTCTCGAATATGGAGAGGAAGGCCTCGACAGGTAGACGGAGAACAGTGGAAACCTCAGCTGCCCGTGCAGACACCGTCCTGTATGGCTTCTGGTGGCCCTGGACACACACAACCAACAAACACAAGCGTATTATGAGATGCTAGAGAGAGAATATGTGATTACATTTCACAATCTCTAAATCTAATAATAAAAGCTCCAAAAGTGGGCAATTGTTGCTTGTGGTATGCACCATAATTATCTGTCAGATAGGGCTGGGCAATATGGACGAAAATCAAATATGACATCTTTGACTGGATACCTTGATATCAATATTGTAATGTTATTATAGGGACGCCTATTGGTGTTGACATAAAATATTTATACGTAATAGATTTTTCATTAACAATCAGTAATGTGGATATGATGACCAAGCAGGCGGAGGCAGACAATACAACAGCTAAACAGTCTAATAAGTTAAGAAAGTTACATCCCTTAGCTGCAATGCAGCCTTTAAAACCAGGAACACACAACCTCATGATATTGATATAATATTAATACATCACCCAAACCTACTTTCAGTCACTTATTGATAAAAATAAATCTTTTTAGTCAGCATCATTTTAATGCTCCTGTTTATGAGAAACTTTTGATAACAATCTCTAATGTCACACTGAATATGGAAATACTCATCCAACTTATGCAAAAGGCTACGCTGACTTGTGCAAATCAGACATTCAAAGTGTGATTATAACATGAGCCAGAGGAAAAGGGCTGTGGAGCCAGCTAGGAGGTGAGTGCGCCATGACGCAAGAAGTAAGGAATTTGCGACAGGAAGTGGGCGTGGCCCGCCCTGATGACATCCAGAGCTGTATCTCTTTTATGACTGTGTGAATGTGTGTGTGTTTCTATGATTTTATGTGGGGGAAGCAGCATGCATGTATGTGCATGTTTGTGTGTGGGGAGCCTACCGTGATGACGTCCAGGATGCTGAGGAGGCTGTGGACACTGTCTCCAGGATAAACTTCTTTCACCACACTTTCTTTGCCATCCTTCAAGACAGGAACAAACAAGTAGAAGTATGAAGCAATGATATGACTAATGAATGTGTCTGACACAGTGATAGACTGGCACCTCACATTAAGTTTTTATGGGGCAACAGTGCCTATCCAAAAAGAGAGCACTGCCAAAAATGGCTTTTTAAAAAATAACTATTATCTTGTGTTTGATTGCTTGAGCAAAGAAAGACAAGATCAATATGTTTGGACATCTTTGTCAAAATTTTGGTTTCAGTCTGCTCTTTGGAGTTGCTGTAATCCAAATTGTTTTCATTTTTTTACCCTAAATATGTCTGAATGAGTGTCAGTTTAAACATTACTGGTGCACAAAAGGAAAGAGTTTTTGGTTCAAAAGCGCTTCTTACAACTTGAGTCCATATGCTCAGTTTCACAGATGTGCATTATACCTAATCCCATATTTAAAATGGCAATCTCAGTAACGAAAAATATCCCAGCTAAGACTTGCTGAATGTCCTTGAAAAAGGCTGTGAGCTTTTAATTTGTCATTCAGAGAGAAACCTTCTCCAGCAGCCATATTCTCTCAAATCCCTAATGAGATTATCTGAGTCAAACACTAATAGGTGCTAATCACTGGGTAAAAGCCAGACTTCTGGTTAATTGAAGGCTCATGGATAAGCCCCTTCTTAGGTTGCGCACTCTTTTGTATGGATAATCATGAGTGTGCATTAAATTTTCACCACGGCGAACAAGAGAGCACACAACTACAAAGACAAAAACAACCATTGTACATGTTTGAGATTCAAAGACAGGCAAAAGACACGCAAATAAATGCACTGGCCCTCGTACCATTCCAGTAAGGCACAATTCTAGTTTTCCGTCCTGCACCACGTAGATGCTGCTGTCAGGCTGGCCCGGTCTGAAGACATGCTCCCCCTGCTGGAACTGCACAAACACCATGTGTTTACACAGCTCCAAGAACAACGGCTTCTCAAAGTGACCCAGCACACTGCAGGAAAGGACAGCGGAGAAGTTCAGGACTAATGCTGAGATCTTCTAACAGCATAATCAAAAGCATTCACATTCTAGACAATGTACAAAGGTGCAGGTTTTAAAAAACTGTTTTTAAAATCTAACAAATGATTTCTCTGACCAGGTGGATCAGCTTGACCTTTACAAATACTGCATATGTGCATGATATTATGCATAATCACACAATCACGTGTGCATGACAAAGAGCGCCAATGTACCGGACGTTTTTGAGCATGTAGAGCACTTCAGAGGGCAGGTGGGAGTTGGCCACATCAAACTCTGTGAGGTCAGCCTCCAGCACTGAGGGAGGGGGCTCCTTGGCCTGCAGGGTGGGCACCTCCTTCTTAAAGCGCAGAATCCTGCACAGCAGCACACACAGAGAGAGGAAGGAGGCAATGAAAAGAGAGCAAACCACTGACTGCTATGATAATGGAGTGAGTTCGGCTTATCAGATAATGAAAGTCCATGGCTGTTGAGACACACATGTCTGACGTACTTTTTGGCAATGTTGAGCATCTTCTGCTTCTTTTTTAGGCGTGGACGAGATGAAGAGGATGTACCCACCAGGGAAGAGGTAGACTGAGAGACCTAGGGAGAAGAAGTGAAAGTAAAATTAAGGAGGTGAAGCAAGGATGCGGTGACTGCAGGTATCAGAGAAGACCTTTTTAAGACAAATTTTAAGACATAAGACATAACCCTAACCCTAAATACAGTAGATGGATAACTGAAATTGTCAAAATGTTTATTTGGCAATTACTACTACTACTACTACTACTACTTTATAAATTCAAATTTAAGACTATAAATCATAATATTTATTAAACTAAATTTAGAGAATTTTAATACTTTTTAAGGACCTGCAGACACCCTGAAGGACTGCCAGTGTATTGTTTTAAAGATGATTCTTATGGCATTGCTGTTTTACTGCACCGCTGAACACAGGCTGTGAGTCAGATTTGAGCCCACAGCCTTGTGCCCCAGCCTGCCGATCCAGGACAACAACAAGCATACTGACTTGCATAGTGGCTGCTCAAGTATCATCCCCACACACTGCCAGCAGGACACTCACCTTACGCATGATCTTTCGCCCATAGAACATGACTTTGTCCCTTTTGCGGAAGCGGTATTTGGGTGCCTCCTGGGCTTCTAGGTCTGTGAAACATGGGGAATGACAAATGGGAACAACCATAAACAGAAGCTGAAGGCAAAACCAGTGAATTGAGTCTCTGTACCATAAATATTGTTATGAGTTATCAGGGTATGGTGAGAAAAACATGGCTTGGCGATTACTGACTTCGTAGATGGATCCTCCGCAGGATGAAGAAGATGAGGATGGCGATGAGGACTATGGCGATGCCGGCGCCAATCACCATCCCCACCATCTGCAGAGAGAGGGGGAGAGAAATTATAAACCTAGTTACAATATATTAAAATCAGTGTTTCTTTATTTTATAATTATATAGGAGTTGCATCTGCCTTTCCATTTTGATTTCAGTAGTTGATATTGCAGCACAAAAAATATTTATCTGAATGGTTTGTAATGATAAAGGGCTTATCGTATACAAGATCTATACTTACTTGGGCTTTTTTGAATAATGCTAAACTATATTTTAGTCATTTTTCTCTGGCAGTGGTGGAGGTAACTGTGGTAATCTGGCCTAATAACATGAGAACACAATATTCAAATGAAAGCTTATCAAAGGCTCACCATGCTCGTCTGTAGCTCCTCCTCCACGAATGTCTTGATGTTGTTGAACCCTTCCTGATGCAACACAGAAGTATAGAGGCACATCACTGACCTGACCAAACAACCGTACCAAAACTATAACAGCAGGCCTGCTTGCTGGTTGGCAGCATGTCTCCTGGCTAGTGAAATGCTGTGTGAGGCTGTTCCTGGGAGGCTTCAGTTCCAGTGGAGTGTAACGGAATGCGGGAATAAGGGATTTGCCCTGGAGGCTGGAATGCTGGACTATCAGTGCTAGGAGATGGAGAAGAGCTGGGGGATGATGATGTAGCATCTCGGAGATTAATTGGGCCCATATGTGAGTTAGGGTGACTTGTATAAGGACAAAAGCGGGCTGGGGCACATGGCCCCTTCTTCTCTAAATTTGAGCCCCTTGATGCTTGGGAAAATATCTTGTTGGGATCTCCCAAGCCCTCATCTCAGTTTCCAACTCACTCTGATGCTTGGGATGGTCTGGTCGGGCTTAGAATGGGTGTTAAAAAAAACAAACAAACCCTAGTCTTAACTCGCTTCCACCGCTCTGAGTCACTTGCCTTAAGTATGTCAGTCAGTGATGGACGCTGGGAGTAATACAGTTGTCTGCTTGCATGAGAGGATGAAGCTTCTCTACATACAGGCCGCCAGATTATAATGCAATCTGACAGAGATGCACTTGAGGTCAGGCACAGAGAGAGAGAGACAGAGTCCGAGCAAACAAGAAAGCAAGGAAGAAAGAAAAATCAAAGAAAAACCGAAGAGAATGAGAAGGGACGTAATCAACAACAAAGAGGAAGTGACCTATTCAAGTCTGGCGCATTGTTTATGTCAGCATTAAACAACCCTATTCACAAAAAACAGATAAGCTCAGACCTAAAGCTTGATCAACGAGACCTTGATCACCTAGGTTCAATGGCACTGAGTCAAGTACTTGTTTACTCCTCACAGAATGTGGTTCATGCATTCATGCAGGGAGAGGAAAGATCATGTGGTTGAGATAAGCGTGTTTGTTTTGCAATATCAGAACCAAAAGAGTGTGTGTGTTCAGCTTGTCATCAGATAGAGTATTCTTATAGCAAGTCCTATACGTTTTTTTATGCTTTGACTGTGAGCCAATCAGAGACAGTATGTCTGTTATCAGTGGATATTGATTGGTGGGTGGTGGAGCCAAGGGTCATTTGGCAGTAAAAGGCCTCAGCTGGAGACGGAGGGATATGGACGACCGAGTGCCAGATGGTGAGCTTGCAGGCACAAGCATGTGCAGGCACAAGTGTACTTTAGCTGAAAGCTGAAGGTGGAAGTGGCTTCTAATAGGTGCAGTGTACTCTGCAAGTGTATGTGTGTGTGTGTGTGTGTGTGTTATGCCTGTAGGCTGGTTGTTCAGATAACACTGACTGCCGTGGACAAGCGTGGATTGTTGGGAGTCTGACAAACTATAAGCCTATATGACTGAAAAGAAAGCAAATTTTTCTTTGTTTGTGCAGTTGTAACCAGGCTGTCTGACATCAACCATGTCTTCTGTATCCTTGTGATGTTCAACCTCTCCACCACTTTAATCTAAATCTAATTATATTATTTTCCTGGGTTCAGAGAGGATATTGAAATGTGTGTGTATAGTTTTTTCGTCTGACATGAGATTTTTTTTTTTTTTAGCTATGTCCTTGGGCTTCTTATTCCAAGATACTCTGCCCCATGCCTGATTTTATTTAATATCTCAGCTACTCTAATTTGTGGTGTCTTTTCTCGTGGATTGTGTGTCCCCACTGCATATTATCACCCGACTTCTGTTTTTTATCTCTACGCCAACAAACGAATCAAACAAAAACAAACTGTGGACCAACCTCGGAGGTGCCTCCTTGGACCTCTTGTTCCGAGGTGCTCTGTCCCATTCTAACCCCGCCTCTTCATAGGGATGGTCCATCAACGGCCACTGGAAACAAGCACAGTACAGTAAGTGCTCAACTGACATGCTCACCGGGTTTACATGTTTGCAGGAGTAAACATGTAAACATTCATGCACGCACAGTCACACACTAAATTTAAAACCCCTCCCCAGACTTTGCAGTGCCTCCTCAGAAATGCACCCCTCAACCTCTAAACTCTGTATCATGGGCCAGGGCTAAAAACCTTTCTCTACTGCAAACTGCAAAGCCACCATGGTTTTTATTACAAGTATCACTTTGCTTTTGTTTTCTTCTTTCCATGCCTCACTTCCTTTTTAATCGTCTTGTTCCTGTTGCACCTCGAGATTTGCCCAAGTGGATGGAGAGAAAATGCATTATTATTAAAACGCACACATGCATGTGAATGCACACAAATGCAAAATGGCTCCGAGCTGCTGCAAAAAACAGTGAAGTGAACCCTGAGAAGCAGTAAAAGAGACACAAGGAGAAAGATAGAGAGAATGCGGAGCTGGGCACACAGCCACTCTGTGGGCAGAGGGTTTGACAGAGCCTATAATTGGACTCTTTGTACTCTTAATTTTCTTGGTTGTTATAAACCATTCTTAATCTCTCCTTC
>OMKZ01016040.1:12802-23372 GCA_900302535.1 Neoniphon sammara | reverse complement strand
GTATTAGAAAACGAGAGGACACAACAGGTAAAAGTGACCAAACAAAAAGCAGTGATACATGAAAAAAAACTACCGCAGCTATTTCTGTTGCTTCCTGACTTTGCATTTTGGGATTGTTTTCTCGAGGCAGACCTGAACTTCATTAACTGACTTCTCCACAAACACACCTATGTAAAGTTTAGGAATTTTTAAAGGATGTTTAGATTACCCCACGTGTAAGATCTTTCCTCAGATGTAGGGGAAGTCCGTGGTGTGGACTGTGAACTAGTCTTACATATATATCCCTGTGAGACCACCCACCCAGAGCTTGACGTTTTCCCAAATTAACAAGGAGGACACGACCTCTCCACTTCCTCCTCCCTTCCTTCGCCCCTGGTCGCCTCCTGATTTCTCCTCATTAGATGTTTCACTGTCATCATGCCATGCTGCATGTACAAAAAGCTAAGATTTGATAAGATCAGATCTGCATAAAGGGTTACAGATTTGTTTAAATGCCAGTGGTTCCAATGCTGATATGATCATCATATTTGTGGAATTGCTTCTCCTTCTCGTCCCGTTCCTCTTCCTGATCTCTCCCTCTCATCTCCTCCCTGTGCTGAAGACACATGATCTGTTAGCTGTGTGTTTGCATTTGCACTTCAATTAACTGGAAACGCCTTGTTAGCTTTGGAAGCATTCCTCTCATCAAAACAAGCTGTCACCTTTAGCCACAAGCTAATGCTCATGAGCTATTTTAGATCAGGCGAAACACAAATCTTGGCGTATTTTGTTTCCATAATGTGACTTGTAAAGAAATACGTGTCAAGATGTAACTTTGGTTCCAAAAATAGAATGAGGCAGGATTTGTTTGGCAAATAATGTCAGCAGAAGACAGAAAGATGTACAAGAGACAACTGATACAGAAGACAGGAAAGGGATTGTGGGTTTGAAACTGTGTGTAATGCTAAGAGAAACAGATGATATTGTGATGTTGGTGACAGCTAATCTAGTCTAGGGTCAGTTCTGAAGGCCAGCAGCCAAGTTTGGCTGAGAGAAGGAGGACTATAAATCACTAGCCTAACACACACTCTCTCTCTTTCACTCTCTCTCTCTCTCTCTCTCTCTCAAACACACACACACACACGCACACAAGTACAAAGAAAAATCAAATTGCTCACTTTCCTCCAGCTTTCTCTCATAAATTTCATAAACTTCAAGCTTCACCCCCAACATTGAATTGCTGATTCAGTCCCTGTTCTGCCCCTGCAACCCTAAGCCAGTTTGCTGCTCCAGGAGAAATTTCCTCTTCTTCTTGAACAAGTGGTTTATATCTATAATAGCAGCTATTTAAATCTCTTTTGCATTTTGCTTGGTTGTGCCACAACCTGCCTCACGATACAGCATAGAAACCAGTCGTATCATTTTTGCAGCAAGCTGAGCTGGGCAACTTGCTGAGGTCCCACCTCACCAGAACGTGTTTGTCCAGTTCAAACAACAAAGTCTATCAGGGAAAAACAGCACTCATCCTATGACTTCTGCATTAATTTCCAGATATGGAAACTACATTTACTTACTGTACTGTATGTACTGTATATAATATGTGAAATATGGAGTAGTAGTAGGAGTTTCTGTCACTAATTTCAGCAGCATGTCATTATGGACATTTCGGCATGAACTTTGCAAGAGTTGAAGTAAATACAGATGGTGAAGGTCATCTGACAGCTCTTGCCATGTGACACTATGTCATATGTGACAGTTTATTTCCTTTTTCATTTGCATTCATCCAACCTGAAAACAAAACTTAGATCTTCAGGATCCTTACTTATATGTATTTACTTGTTTTTATATTTATACTTATTTATATTCTATTCCATAATGCCTGAAAGGCCTTACTGTAAAATCACAGCACATTACAGCTGACTATTTTATTTACAGGTTATAAGAAATGTTGTACTATAACGTAATAAAACTATAGAATACACATAATGCATTTTAGCTGAGGTTCCACATTATTGAGGTAGTACAGTCACATAAAAAGGCAGGAGACAGAGAAAAACATTTGCTGCCCAGGGAGGCATTTTAGATTCATCAGTTGTAAACAGAGCGCCTTAATGAGGGATTGCAGTTAGCTTGCTTCCTCTAGGGTATGTGTATGTTGTCCTTTGTGTATGCCACAATGAAATGTAAAAAGAAAGCGCACTTTTATTGGTTGCTGATGATATGGGGTAACCATGAAATGTGTATTTTATAGCTTTATTCTGTTACAGCACATCGAATGAGCCTAATGGGCAAAATGGTTGGCTGTACAGCATTTTGATCACATGGTGAAGCCCTTTAGGGATTATGGAAGTAAGAGGATATAAAATATCCTAAAGATGTTTATGATATCATGCAGTGTTATTTGAGATAGGATGAATATAAAGAGGAAAGAAAATAGGTAAATGACAGGAGATGTCACATGACCTCTAGCACCTGTGCATAATTCAACTACTGCATGTCTTTGTCTGCAGTGGATGTCATGCCTAAACACTGACACGCTGCTGGAATAAATGCAAAAGATGTAAGATGGGTGCTGTTTTTTCCTGCTAGACTTTATACACAATCGTACCACAACAGGCTGACCCGCTGAGCTGAGCGTTTTGTTCGATGCAGGATCAGTGAAGTGCAGAAAAGATAGAGAGCACAGCAGCTACCACTGTAAACTATCTGAGAACAACACACTCTCCAACTGTGGTTCCTGGCAGTCGAATTGAAATATCACGACCGTGCTTTTTTTAGGAGCTGAGTCTCCAGTGTTAGTGAAGTGATCCATCTGGAGATATGTTCACTTAACTGAGGTCCATATTCATGAATCCATATTCAAAAATTTATAGTAGAAATAATTAGATGGGACCAAATTAACCTCATACATTATATGCCAGTACGGTGTGACCAGTGTATAATGAAATAGTAAAACAGAAGTACAGCAACAGAATTAAATTGAATGTGCTTGTAGCTCATAGTGCAGGTATTCAGGGTTACTTTGCAGGAAGATCTCCATGACGACGGGCCCAGGTTTTCATAACACTTGTTGATGTCCTCGAGTGTGTGGCCATGTATCTGAGTGTGTGTCTGACCTGGACAAAATATTTCTGAATGTTGTCTCACTTAATTTATTTTGTTGGACTTGCCAGCAAACCTTAGTATTGGCAGTTGAAAAGCAAAAAGGGAAAAAAAAACTGAGCTCTCCTGGATGCTTTATCAGTCCACATTCTCGCCCTGTGTAAGATGAGGAGTCATCATAAACATGTTGTAGTCGTCAATAGTTGAGTTGTTAATTTTTTTGAGAGAACAAGCAGATATTCCCATCGACTATGCACAGACTCCACATGTACAGGGGAATGTGTGAAGGTAGTTTTGATCAAATAACAATACAAACCACTCAGTTAGCTTTGGCCAGATAGGTTGGTTTGGTTTCCCATGTTAGTTTGATGGGACTGTAGACATTTATACACCCAGAAAGGCTCATACACACAGAAGAGGTCTAGTAAAAGGCTTTTATTAGTGAGCCTTGTACTTCAGTTCACCGCTGTGTCAAATTTTGGCGTAGTCATTCTATCATCCATATCCAATATGGATACAATGTGCCAGGCCTGCACAGACATAGGCAAACACACGAATACACACACATTCTCTCTCTGTCTTTCGTTCTCCATCCACTCACCCACACACACACAGCCAGTCAGTTGATGGTCAAGGACGTATTTCCCTCAAGACAAACAAACCTTTTTTTCAAAGGCTGTAATGGTGTCAAACTCATATTTATCATATAACATGTTTTCATGGCCAGGAAATATTTGTCTTTTATTTGCCTCTGGATTACAATGTGTTATGCTCAGATATGCATCCATGCGCTTTATGTGCTTGGAAAGTTATGGATCTGTCTGTGTTTGTGTGTTATGCTCAGATATGCATCTCTGCTTTACAATGCTTGGCAGTAGCAGAAAGAAAGTCCATCTGAGGGGTTGTAGAGGTGCAGCAATTTCTCTCTGTCTGTAGGCTGTGTGTGTGTGTGTGTGTGTGTGTGTGTGCGCGCGTCTTTGGGCAACAAAGAAATTGGACACACTTGTTGAAATATAAATGCATTTACTTCTACCAGCTGTTAGATCATAGAGTGGGAGTGTGTTTTTGTATGTGTGTGTGTGTGTGTGTGTGTGTGTGTGTGTGTGTGTGTTTATATGTATATGTATATATATACACACACACACACACACACACTTTTTTTTTGCAATTTTACATTGCTGGAAAATTATTGAAATAGCTTTCTATTCTTTTTGACTTTCCTTTTTTCAAAGACATCAATTTCCTCCCTAACATTGTTTCCACTGCTTCATACAGAGGGTTAAAATCCATGCAAAGCATTTTGCAAGCATTTTCCATGGCGACAGACAAACTTTCCACAAGTCAGAAAAAGAAGAAAACCCTGGTTATGTTCAAACTGGAAAACAGAAGGGCCTGGATTGCTTGGCATCTCTGGTCAGATCACTCTGATTAGTTCAACTGGGCCTATCTAAATGTCAAGGACAGTCGAAAAAGAATCATGTATTGTTTTATATGTTAATAGTATTGACATTTTGAGTTATTTCTCAAATTACACTTGGGTATTGGTTCTCATTAGTATCTTGTTGCCATAGTATCCAATAATTCTAAAATAAAAAAAAATCTCTTCTTGAAATCCATATCAGCTCTGTTACTCTGGGCAACATGATACATGAACCATGGAGTTTCACACTTCAGATTCACGCCGTAAACTAGAAAACTAGGTAACATTTCACACATATCCACTTTTCTACCAAGAATGATTGATATAAAAATAAATACTATGCATATTTACATGTGTTCAACAACATAGAACATTGAATATTGACTCACAAATTTAACATCAAATTGTTAACATTTAAATCAGACACAAATCCCTATACTGGCTGGGGTAGTTTTCTTCACTTCTTTCTTTACCACTCTAAAATGCTGAGGACCATAAACTGACAAGTCCCTACTTGATGTGAACAAATTTTTAAGTTTACAGCTTTTGCCTCGGTCACAGCCTAGAGGGTCTAAACAGTCATGTAACATTATACAGTCATATTTGTGATGTTTTATCCTGCAAGATCAACAGTGATAATGCCAGTGTTTTCAAAGAGTTTCACTGTGCAGTGCTAAGTGCTCTTCTCTTGCTAGACTACTTAAAAGTTGAAGGGTTGTCACATCGCTTGAATCCCTTTTGACTTTACAGGAAGGTAAACTGTCCAACTTGTGTTACATTTGCGAGGAATCCAGCCTGGAGGAGTTGATTCCCAAAGTCAATTGATTCCCCAGGCCTACAATGTTCCATATAAAACTTTGATTGTCTCTCCACTTTTTAACTTGAGATGAGGAAGGTGAGAATGAGAAGACAAAAAGTCAGCGCGTAGCTTTCTGAAAGTTGTGGGCTGCCACTGAGAGGTGAGGTGGTCGTGAAGATGGCATCAGTTTCATTCCATGGCAGCCGAAGGTTACAGATGTTCCCCTCACAGCAGGTTGTGCACACCTTAACAAAAAGAGTAACTATTAAAAACAGTTAGAAGGGTAGAAGTAATCTATAACCAATATCAGACAATAAGAACTACAACAACACTAGTGATGGTTTATTTACAAATTGTTAATTTGAAAGCACTTTAAAGGAACGTTTGGGCAAAATACCCTTTTTCCGACTTACCCACACTGGGACAAGATGTTTGATACCATGGTTGGAACTATAACCACTGAACACATGCATCCTTCTGTCTACTTTACTAAACCTTCAGTGGTGTATGGATCACTGAGCTAGACGGAAGGACCATCCAACTTCTAACCATCTAACTAATTTTGACGGAACTAAGCTAAGGACTCCTATTGACTTCAAGTCTTTATGCTAAGCTAACACAAAACGCTACCATAGGAACTGAACCAGTGGACATAGAGAGATGAAAATAGCATCAAACATCTTGTGCCACTCTGGGTAAGTTGAAAAAAAGGTATTATATACATCAAGTCCAGTTCACCTTACCAAATGATGATGATTCTAACTGGTTGATTTTTGTCACCACAAAAACTGACCATGCGCCTGAGATCCCTACAATACACTCCCCTATCCTGTGTTGTTTGCTTCCAAATTCCTCACTATCTCTGTACACCAGACTGCAGATGTAGAGAGGACACACACACCTTTCAGCAGGGATTAGAGTGACACTGCCCAGGGAGAGGGTCGGTCTTCATCTTTAGATGATCTCTGGATTAACTAAACAACTCAGTTAAGTGGTGCTGAATGGGATTGGGAGGGATCCTCAACCTGTAAGTTTTTATCTACTGCATTAGTGTGCCAGAGACGTCTTTAGAAGCTGTTTGATCAGTGTTGTTGCAACTCCTACTAGGCCTACAGAGGTCATAAATTATGTAATGCTCCTTAAATTTTATTTTACTAGCTTTTTTATTAGCACTGATAATGCTGTGAACTAAAACCCTCTTCTTTGTACTACCTGTCCCTATACTTCTCTTTGTACTGTATGTGACGTTCGTATTTTATGTAATGTTAAAGGAATACACGTTTTCGGCAAAATAGCCTTATTCTGACTTACCCAGACTGACACAAGATATTCAATGCCATTTTCACCTCTGTACGTCCATTGGTTCGATTCCTATGGGTAGCATTTCGTGTTAGCTTAGTATAAAGACTAGAAGTCTACAGGAGTGATTAGCCTTGTTCCGTAGAAGTGAAAAAATAAAGGTTACAGCATCTCTGAAATTGTCTTAGTTACACAATGTATCATGAAATACATGTCTTAGAATTTTTTTATTTTTTTTTAAACATACAGTAAGTTGTTTCAGAAGTTAGATGGTAGGAACAATAACTGCTGAACAAATGCATCCTTCCGTCTGTGTTCAGTGGTTATAGGTCCAACCATCTAACTTCTCCTAAAATGACCCTCCAAGACATGTATTTACAATACAGTACAGTACAATTTTATTGTACACACGAAGTGGAAAATCATCTTTGGCTCTCATGGCATGGCATATACAGAGCATAAAACCACACAATAGGCAGAAGCATACAAGTAAACACAAATAAATAAGTAAGATAAACAAGTCCCCAAAATACACGATACATTGTGTAAATAAGACAACTTGGGACTTGCTTTAAAGTTTATTCTTTCACTTACTTTCACAGACCTAGGCTAATGACTCCAGTGGAGTTCAAATCTTTATGCTAAGCTAACACAAAATGCTATCCATAAGAACTGAACCAGTGGACATACAGAGGTGAAAATGGTATCAAACATCTTGTCACAGTCTGGGTAAGTCGAAAAAAAAATGGCATTTTACCTAAAATGTTAGAATATTCTTTTAAGAGGTTCAAGCCAGTTCTCTAACTCATAATATTTTTGGCCTATAAAGACAAAGACTTGGCCCTGACTTTCCTCCTTCCTCACCTTGTTTCCTTCATGATCCATTGGAGTGCAACCTGTGGAAAGACAGCCTTCTGGGGCCATACAGCGTTTTGTCACTGAGACACTGTCTCCGTCTATGTCCATCTTGTGGCATGTGTAGCAATATCTAGCCTCTGAAAAATAAATGAGAATTCAGTCAAACATTATCACAAATAACCACAGCTGCTGTAATATTACCTTTATGAGTGAGAGTTCAAATGAGAATGTCTTTCTTTTGCAAAGTCTTGTAAAAGGTGCTATTCAACTTGTCTCCAGTGGGATTTCAGTTGTTGCCTTTGCCATATAATATCTAAAAAGCTCCATGTTCATGCTTTTATCATGCTAGAAACCAAAGAAACCTGAGGGAATAAAGATTGTACCTTATCATAATATACATTCCATAGAGTTTTGGTCAAGGACTGTAAGATCTCAGTTTACGGGAGAGTTTTTCAAACAAAGAATGTGTTTTTTATGTGTGAGGCCAAGAAATACTTTGTCATTAAGGGAGTACTGTAAATCTGTCCAGCAGCAGGAGTGCCAGCTTTGGCTAGCTCATTTTATCAGGGCAACTGTTTATGACCTAAACATGTCAGCTTGTGAAATATGTTCAGTGATGCACAGGTACAGAGGCCTCTGAAGAACAAACAGTGCATTAATTTACAACCTTCCTGGAAGCAAGAATGCCACATCTAAACATGGAGACAAGCGTTTGGGAGGTAAGGAAGAACAGGGAGGCCATATATTAACATTATTTAACATGAAGAGGTAACAAAAATGCACATTGGCTAATGGCATTACCTCACAGACATAGATGGAAAAAGTCTGTATTGTAGACTTAACCCCATAACTGTCAGCACTCTTGATTATGCCAGGATAGTATTACCTCGTGGACAGTACACATCTGGTGCCCAGCGATTGCATTCATAGTTGTCTGGTGCATCTTCGCAAGTGAAGCACTTGAATCCACCAGGGAATGGAGTGGCTGGGAAAAGATAGAATGGACAAAGCCTACTCAACATTTAGCATTAAACATATATCATCTTAGGCAGTATTTAGGAGCAGTTCCTCAATTTTTTTTTTGCTTGAGAGCATTAACACATGGGCTTATGGCATTTAGCCAGCAAACCTTTTTAACAATCCAGAAAGCAAACCAAAACAATAGTTTTTCTAATGTATGCAGTTTACATGAGACAATTTAAACTTGGATTAAGTTGATTTATCATGGCACAAAATCAATATGATATATCTGCATGGGGTGTTGACGAGGTTGTTAATAAATACCAATGACTCAAGGATCCATTTTTTGACCCAAAAATGATAATGCAAAATTATTATTACAGTATACTGCATGGTGATATATCACCTCTTCACTATACTTTTTGTTGGACCTCCGTTAATTAGCCCAGCTTACTTGGCACAATTTTGAACAGTTCCAAATTATTTTGGAAGTGTGACTGTATTATTTATGTCAGTTACATGTCACTATAAGCTCTGCTAGAGACCTGTTAGCGTTGTGTTCCCTACTGTTTGGAACTATAACTGCTGAACACAGATGGAAGGATACAAGTGTTCAGCGGTTATAGTTCCAACCACCTAAGTTCTCCTAAAACAACTCTTTATGTCTTTATGCTAAGCTAACACAAAATGCTACCCAGTGGATGTACAGAGGTGAAAATGGTATTGAACATCTTGTCTCACTCTGGGTAAGTCGGAAAAAGGGGATTTTGATAAAAACTTTGGTATTCCTTTAAAATATCTAGTCACAGCAATCTATATGTAAAACAGTGTTTCAACAGGTGTAGCACACCTTCTGACAGTAATCCATGCCTTGGTTACAATTTACAACATTGCTAATTCTGCTACAAACTGTGAGCATGCAGCAGTTACACCCTGGCTTTCTCAGTGCAGGGTCCCCAAACAGGATGGAAAATGTCCATAACGACCATCTGTTGGGATCAAACAACGGCACTATTGGCCTTTCCAATTTTGCAGCATTACATTAATCTGATTGGCCCCCTCCTGCAAGCTGCCTCTACCCCATGACAGCTGCAGGTCTGTAGGTCAGGCGAACTTCATTGAGCAAAACAAAGCCCGCCAATCAGCATGATCTCTTCTTGCCTACCATGACCCCTCCATTGGCGTACCAGGATTTCTGGCTAGTGACTTAACGCTGGCCCTTCCATACAAACACTGAAAGTTACACAAACACGACACTCAAGACAATACAAAAGATAAAATATAAGCACGCAGCAGCCCGCATGGCCACGAGGCTGTATGGAAATTCTTGTACATCCTGAGAGTTCTGCCTTTGTTTGATAAAAGCTCTAACATGATTTTCTGTGTAGGGGCTTGTTTTGAGGCCTGGTAACTGACCTTACATGCCTGCTTCCTGAAGAGAGTTGCATTGCTTTAAGTCATTTAATTGGGCGGGGCCAACTATATCACATTTCATCTTGTTTACACAGTACGTTACAAGAATTTTTCAAGTTAAACAAGGTGTTTCTATTGGGTTTCAAAAGTCTTAGGACTACGAAAATTAATTAAGGTTTTCATCTAACAAACAGCAATATGCCCCTTCTGAGAGACATGTGTTCACTAACTTGCTTTGTCCAAACTAAAGAAGAAAGCATAAGCTGTCCATTCAAGTAATTCTTAATCCAGTTTAGCAAAGAACCCAAAATGAGAAATTAACAGACATACATTTTGGCTCTTGACCTGACAAACAGTCTCAGAAACCAGTCAAGTCAAGTCAATTTTATTTATAGTGCTAGAAAGAGGAAAGGTCATCCTCGAATCAAAGCTAGTGAGCAGTTTGGGCTGTTTAAAGTGTTGTAGGGGATGTTGCTACTCTGTAGAGGCCTCAGGGTTTGGGTTACTGTGTAAAAGCTGAAAGCTGGGGCAGAGGCCAGAAGGCAAAAGAACCAGGGTGAAGTTGACTGTGATGGCTGGCTATGCATGGATTCACATGACTGTACTTCAAAGACCCAGGCTTGGAGAGAGTGTATGTGTATTTATAGGCTCTGTGTGTGTGTGTGTGTGTGTGTGTGTGTGTGTGTGTGTGTGTGTGTGTGTGTGTGTGTGTGTGTGTGAGAGACAGACAGAGAGAGAGA
>OMKZ01016039.1:17846-35291 GCA_900302535.1 Neoniphon sammara | reverse complement strand
TGAATGTGCATGGTTTATGAATCCAGGGTTCAGCCTAAGAGGCCTGTTTACTCCTGTCAGCTCTGGTATTAAGGTATGAAAATGTAGCGGCAGAGGATGAAGGAGAGGTATCGAGATAATGTGTGCGTGTGTGTGTGTGTGTGTATGTGTGTTATGATGTTCCTGTGTGCAGTGCAAATGCATATGTGCATCTGTGTCAGTGTGTTTGTGTGCTGGGATAACCATATTCCTCCCATGGGGGCGCTCTTGAGTCATAATCGGAGAAAAGAGGAGCGAGGGAGGCTTCCATAAAGGGAGAGAGAGATGTGACAAAAACACACACACACACATACATACATACATACACACACACACACAGGCAGAGCAAGAGAGAGAGAGAGAGAACTAAGCACGTGAGTGAACAAGACCAACCACAGGATCCCTTAGCTGTTGCCTGTCTCCTCTCCTATTTTCTCTGCTGGTCCAGGCGGTGTGTGTACCTTGCAGTGTTCAGCCTCACTGGGAGGGGCTCTGTCATTGTACAGCACCCAGCTGTATTGTTTAAATGTGTGATTGGGCTGGGCGCAGGGGAGCTTTCCCAGGGTCTGTCATAGCAGTATACCAACGCATGGCCCCTTCCTGTCATTCACTGCTGGTTCCTTCCTCCACCCAAACAACTCCCTCCCCTCCTCCCCTTTCCATCTTCCCCCTATCAGTAATCCACTCTCTGAGTCCAGCTCCCTACCGACCGATAATTATAGCAAGCCCGGATCGAGAGAGAACGACAGCGGAGAAGCCGTATGAAAAATGACTGGAGTTTTAGTTAACGTTTCTTAAAGGCAGATATGCTCTGGAGGGAGGAGTAAGCTCAGTGGTTGAAGTGAACCTCAGTGGGCGGAGTCAAAGAAGCACAGTTTTTCTGGCTAAACAAGTGAACCAGGGCATCATGTGCTCCGGCAGTATGCATATTACATCATCTATCATTCCCTTACCGTAATGCCGTTAAGCGAAGTGACTGCTGAGAAGTGTCACGTAGGACCGAACGAGCAAATGGAAAACGCACTGCTCTTACTGTATAGGCTTGGCCCGAGCGCTAACAATGTTAACTGAGGCACAGGGAGAAAGCTAAGCGCTAGCACACCAAGGTGCTAATTTGAAGCCTAGAGCAGAAGCGCTTTGTGTCATAACAATATTAAAAATAAACATGACAATACATACACCACAGACACAAAAAATATTAAATACATGGTTAAAAAAATTAAAAGAATAAAATTTAAAAAAAAAAAAACCTTCTTCAATGTTCGCACTAGCCATATTAGCTTGTGGCTATCTATGCTAGTTAGCCAGCCTGTCTGCCAAAAAATGCATATCGTCATCATGAATAAATGAAAAAAGAGGTTGCTGCTATATTTTAACTAGATTTCCCTGTTCAGCATTCAAGTTTGCCGGTCAGCTAACCAGAACACCTCTGTCTCTGAGAAATACTTTCATAACTGCAACTCCAATGTATAGAAAGTACGAAATTCATGAATTCATGTTTTGTGGACACACAAACATAATATATGTGTTGATAAATATGCAGCATACCCTTATGGAAATGAACATATGCAAGAGCAACACACAGACACACACACACACACACACACACACACACAGTTCCTGACTGCCTCCGGACAGCTTCCTCCTGACCCAAGGTTTATCACTGTTCTCATTCACAGTAGTAGTAGTCTATCGGGGCAGAGAAGAAATACATTTGCTCTGACTGTAATACATCTTTATCCACAACAAGGGCTCAAGGTGAAGAGCGATGGGAGTTCATGGTGCTGTGAAACAAAGTGAAAAGCAAGTAAGCAAAACACATCTAACTTTTAATTTGCTCCACGGAGGCTCGGGAGCCTTTAGAAATAAACACTTGCCGATAGAGGAAAACGTCCTTGTTGCTGTCTGTAACAGAGTGGATGGAGTATGACAGGGATGGACTTTGATGAGTCACCAGCCATGAGGTGTCATATTCACATTATGTTGAGAGTTAGACACATATTTTTCTCAAGAGCTTATGATGGTAACTATTATTAAAGATCCCATTGCATATCCTGCACTAGGGCTTTGTTCTTACTAACCAACTAAGCTGGTGTACTCTAACTCCATATGTCTGCTGGAAGTCTTTGGGGTTTTTTTAGATGTTGGGTTGAGTCACATTAACACCATTGTTTTTCTCTGCAGGAAAAAAAAAAGAAAGAAACAGCCTGACTCTCTTATCAGTGGTAGGTGGTCTCCCCTCAAATACAATCCCAAAGCCATCAGACAAACAGAGACTAGAACCGTATCTGCACTAACACATTGGCTATTCCATTTAGATCATCCAACAGGCCAGATGCCGACTTGACCAGTGCCAGAGTGTCTGGGCCAAGGTTAAAGCTGCAGCAAAGAATGTGCTGCACAGATCACTGGTTAACACGGGATCTCCATTTCTGTTAAACTTCTGTAAAACTTTCTCAGTTATAGGCGGTTATGGAGCAGCTGAGCAAATAATTGAAATATTTTATAGCAGCTGAATGGTGAAACCACATCTCATAATAGAACCTTATTACGCATCAATAAATAAGCTAAAAATCTAAAATAGTCAGCATCCAGGCTGGGAATAAATCTCTATCCATTTCTTGGCTGCAATCTTAAAAAACAAAAAATAAAAAATGGGTAACTCGTTTTGCTCTAGCAACCCTTCATACTTTCTATTGATAATAAGGAGGGCAAAATAACATCCTGCCTCTATATATACCTTGGTAAAGCAAACAGTGCTGTTTGCTGTGGTGCTAGCGATGGAAAATGCCATGCCTAGTGTCTGGCCCAACTGCCTTTCTCTCTCGGCAAGGATAAAGAAACCTTAGATAGGAACTACATTACAGTGCTCGCCCCAGGGTGGTTCTCTGAACACTTCCCCAATGAACCTGCAAAGGCTGCCATCCTGAAGGTCTAAAAAAAACCAAAAACAAACCAAGGAACAGTGACAACAGCCACACAACATTATGTCCCCCAGTTGTGGTAAGTGAACAATTTAATTTCAACCTACCATATAATTTTCCGGTTTTACCGGCACTGTTAGGTCTGTCTCTATCCCATTTATTTGTGCTCATGCAGATACAAAAAGTATACTTGTTTTCCACCTACATTACAGAAGGTAAACCTGGACTTAGCCATTATGCTAAATAATTAAAGTGGAAACTCCAGCTTACAGGAATATGACTCCAGAGTGATGCTTTATTGATCATGAAAGGTCTGCTATTTCTGATCTCTTGGATCCACTCCACTGTAGTGCTGAAAGAGAGAAGTAAACAATTTCTGTCAGATGAAAATCTTATATCTCTGCTAAACTGGGAATTGGCAAGCTGGAGACTGACAAACATGATTTTTTTAAGTATACTTTAGGTTTTTAGGAGGTTTAATGAGCTCAACGGTTACGAAACACACACTGACCATCTGCATTTTTAATTCATGGGAAAAAAAAATACACCAAACTAACTAAACACCAACAGTATAACTTTATTTACATTTTAATCTTTTATATTGAGAAAACCTTAGAATCATACGACTTCTAAGCGGTAAACATCTCTGGTATTATAATTTTAAATACTTCAGAAAGTAAAGTTTAAAATTTCTTAAGATGAAATGGAAAGAGGCGAACATGAAGGCATCAGCCTGACTGATGGTCTGATTCCTAAACTTATCCCAGTAGTTTTAATGGAGTATAAATAATGCCTCTCAAACCATTTCCTTTTCTCTCGACTTTTAAAGCTGATTAATTAGTGTTCTGGCAGAAAATAGTTTGTCTTTATCTTTTAGGCAGATAAATGTTAGATAAGCAAACACAATACTGTTCAGTTTAGCCTTCTTGTTGACATTGTGCATGACAGAATACTTGGTGTTGAAGATGAACAAAAACGTTGTCTGACCTTGCATTCACATGCTATCGAATATATTGGAAAATGAATGTCACATGAACAACATTCCAATTTGGAACATATGTTGCTTATCTTTAACCTTTCCAACATGGCAGAAAAAGCAAGTTTTGGAACAGTCAAGGGTAAGAAAACACATTCACATGCAGCTCTACTACACATTTGCAGTTAGACTAATCATTAAAACAAAAATCTGTTTAAATGAACTTAAATTAGCTTGATAAGTTGCTCTGTATTACGACTGTGCATTTTTAAGTTGATCTAATTAGTTTTCGTAAAGGTTTCATAACCCTAAAGCTTGTTGAACTTTCCAAACCCATAGAGTAGCAAGTAAATACTCAAGCTGAAACATTCATGATTTTCACTGCTTGTTCATGAATTGCCGTCTGAGTTTGATTTTCCAACATAATAACACGATGCAGCTTAGCAGCCAATTTTGAAGCCGTGGATGTTGGACCTTCCCACCAACAAGCGTATGGAACACAAAATAGGCACTGCCCCTAGTGATTAGTGTTCAGAGGACAAACACAAGAAAATAAACTATAAAGGTCTCTACGACATGATCTCCATAAGCTACATTTGTCGCAACATTTTAGCTAAATCTAGACTTATTGCCTTGATATGGCAGGCAGTATCAACTGGGATTTGACCAGTCTCACCCTAATATCAATAACTTCTCACAGGAATCTGGCAAACAACATTATTCCGAGCCTCTGACACAGGCCCACTTCTGCACAAATAGGTCTTAGAACAAGTGCAGATGAAAATCCGATAAATCACCCTCGCAACCACCTCCCGACCGTGTCTTATATTTATGTCCACTTGTACATGCTAACGTCCCCCGGCGGTGCGTTTGGACGGCTCTTATCATTCAGGCAGGGGTGTGTGATGGGGCCGGGTCGCGGGGGAGGACGTGTAACTCATTTCCAGATAATGACAGGGTTCTGTCTCCCCTCGCTGCTGTAGCGGGGCCCAATTCGCGAACTCATCAATCCGCTCGCAGACGCACCACGCCCCCGCAGCCCTCTGCTCACTTATCACCCCAAACTACCACAGTGCACTCTAAATAACTGCTTCCCTGCACTAATCTGTTCCAATCCCCCACAATGCCTTTCATCCTCTGCATCAAGCCTTTTTCCATTGCTTTTTTTTTTTTTGGCATTTTAATGGAATTTCCAGTGATAACGGCCTTGTGACAAAGGACCTTTGGCAAAGCAGCAGTTTTCAGTCTCCCATTTAATCGTGGCAGCTTAATTGTTTATGAGAGCGCGTGGCAAACGCCCGGTGATGAATCCAGGAGTCAGTAGGTAGAAGTGGGAGAGAGACTGAGGAACAGGGGACGGCCGAGGCAATTTGATCTCCATGGGTGGTCTCTCCTGTTTGAACTGACCTCAGGCTTAATGAGGAAAACTAACAGCCTTCTTGAATCCAGGAGGGAAAACCTGCGGGGAAATATGCAGATGCTTTCATACATTCGTTGCCCGGCAGATCTCGGCGCGAGCGAGTATGACGGCTACATTAGCAGGGAATGTTACAGCAGGTCTACGGTTACAGTAAGGCCGAGTCGGGCTGCCACTTTGTGTTTGAGAGGAGCGCTGAGCAGACACCCAACTTTGATTAAAGGTGTTTATACTGGCCATCTGATCCAGTGTGACAATAGGCCGGGGCCTGACTCTAACCTGAAGCCAAACACACACTAATGAGGACCAGGCCAGCCCAGCCTCCCTCTTCCCTTTAAATGTGACATTGTGAATCAGGCTCACAGTACCTGACTGAAATAGCCTGCGCTAGCTAGGTCATGCTTTTTTTTTTTCTTTCCCCCCTCTCCAAATGGTCAACAGGAGAATAATTTGTGGTAAGGGAGGCTGAGGGGGTGACTGGATTATTCCGTGCCACGTGTGTGTGGCGACCCTATTGTGTGTGCAATAAAGCTTTGGGGAGCAGTGATGCAATCAGGAAGTGATGTTGAGAATTAGCAGCATCTAACGTTACAGCGCCATTGATCCAAGGGCTTTTGAAAATGATGGTATGCTGATCCGTAGTAATTTGTTATGAGTTATACAATCTCGACCAAACCTGATATTTGACATCTGCTTCTTTTCAGAGCTTTTTTTTTCTTTTTGAGTGCAGGAATGGGGGAGGGTGGGAGAAAACACATGAAGTTCAGGAATGTTTCCACGTCCAATGATATTTGAGCTCGGGCCTCGCTAGCATTACCGGCACGAACGTCCATATGAATAAAGGGCCAGAGAGGTAGTAATAGAATAAGAAAGTAAAAATTTACGAGTGTGGAGTTCACTTCCCATCATGCCGTCCAGCCTCACATCAAACTCACGCCAGACAACCGCAGCAGCATGAAAATTGTATTGGGTTGGATAAAATTGACAGGGAGGGGTGAAAAAGGGGGATTAAACCTGGGTCAGACATGTGTCAAAGTTCTGTGAGTCTGTACAAACTCCGTGCACCCAGTGAGCACTGAAGGCTTGTAAGTTTATACACCGCAGTGACAGACCAACTCTTTGTAACCCTATCTCCAATTCAGAACATGCGGCTGGACAAATTATCTCTCCAGCAGTAATGTCTAATGCGTTTTTAATAATATATTTGCCTCATCAGCATCTCACCTCTCAGGGCAAGCCTGTATACACTAAATGGGCAAAGGAAGAGGGGCCAGACAAATAGCTTTTAGGAGGTCTTAGAGAGAAACGAAGGGAAGGGAAGACATATGGCTCAGCAAAATTAGATCCATCCCGGAAAAAAAAAGAAAAAAAAAAAGAAAAAACTTCCCTGATCGGCTGGAACTTGCTCAAGTTCAGAAGTAATGTAAGAGCAGAGGAAACAGCTTCATGCATCACCATGAACCACAATTTTTACATTTCACAGAGGTGCTGTGGGATCCAGAGGTCTTGTGAAAGCAGCCCTAAGGGAGATGTAGTTGCTCATTTGACCGAATTCTCACAAGAATAACAAGTACTTGAGATTAGCCAGATTTGGTTTAAGTGGTAAATTTAGAGGCTAGCACTTTAAAACCTCCTCATCCTTCATCTTGTATTTGACACTAAGATGGCTGCTTTAGGGCAACTTATTGACCCCTATTGACCTCGGCAATCCAATCACAACCTGAGAAACATAATAAAGTGGGGCTGAGTGCCAAAAGTAGGGGATACAAATAGGGGTAAAATAGCATTAGCCATCCACACAGGGTCAGCCCAGCCATTAGGCAGGATCCCAAGTAAACCCCCATCCTTCTTCCAATTAAGCCGTCAAAGTGGGGCAGATGGTTGTGACGCTATCGGGGTGCCGCACTGCCCTCGTGCCCGCATCTCGTACCCCTACACAGCCATCCATCACTGGAGTATCTCTAATTAGCTTGTTATTCTGCCATGCAAACTATTCCAAGCTTCTGAAAAGGCCTCCTCATGTTTTGAATGACAGGGAAAGCATTGAGAGAGGGCAAATGGGAGGAGGAGAGGAAAGCCAATCAGTGTTGCACAGAATGGCATTTGAATAGCCTTTTCAGCACAGTACAGCTGCAATTATATTCCCCCCTTAGACTTCCTGCCAGGATATTTTTCTTTGTTTTTTCTTCATCAAAATAGTGCCATCCTGACAACTGACAAGTTAAGCACGGTGGAATAAAAGCCAGTGTGAAAGAGGTCAAAAGAGTCAGTTGAAATGCCTCTTTTGGCTGAATATCATCGATGTAGGAATGTAGAACTATTAGATTTAGATGAAAGTAAAACAATCTCACTGACTGCCAAAGTAAATCAGCTGCATCCAGACACACTTTCTGGGTTATGTACGTTAATGGTTTTCTTGATGAAATGGCCAAAGGTCTTCCCTGTGAGTGATATACAACTATATACAACACATGCAATATGTAACTGTTCAGCAGTTTCTACTTTCTTTGATTCTCAGTAGTCAAGGAGGAAAGCATATTACCAAAATTAAGAGCTGATGTCAATTGAAAAATTACTTTCACCTGACACTTTCATAAGCACACATCCATAAGCAGATCATTACATATGTGTATTTGACCCATAACAAAATTAAGATGCAACACCTTCATTACAGTGTTGTGTAACCTCATTAATGTTTCAGTTTCAATTTGAGATGTGTTGGAGGTGTTATCTCATACTCATGCTCGGCTTCACTACATGATATGCTATGAGGGCATAACAGCATAATCAGGAGAGGTGAAAGCACTATGAATATGTAATGTCACACATAGATGTTGCACCAGTGCGCCATAAGTGCACATTTAATGCAAATTTTAATCAGCTAATTATCATCTGCCATTTTTTTTTTGTCACAACTCAGCATATATTGAGCCCTGCCAGTGAATGCCTCATGTAACGCTAGTCTCCACCACCCTGGCTCAAGTGTGCTCTCTCTTTTCCTCTCACCTCATCATCCTCTGGCTCCAGCTTCGCCCAGCAGGTTGCCCCGTACCGTTTATTTTTCTTTCCATCTTTCATTATCTCCCTCTGTTTCCCTCAGACTGAAGCGCGGTGTAAAATTCAATCTAACTCTCCTCTTTTACACATGTTTGGAGAGCTGAGTCCTCGCCGATCAGCACGCCGTCCCCAAAAGAGCTTCTCTGTCTGCCTCACCCTGTGGGAAGGTTAAGGCTAGAGCTGTGGGATACATTGAATTACTGTGGCATGTCACACGGAGCACCTGGCAATTTGAGCAATAATAGCTGTCTTTGTTTACAGCCATCAGACACCCTCCGTCAGTTTGTTTTCTTTAACGTTGCAGTTAAACCCAGACAATTCTCCACCGAAGCAGGGAAATTCATTGTGACTTAGGGTAGCCTCGCAAAGCAACCAGTTGGTATGATAATTACTTATTTGTGAAAGAAGTCAAGAGGATATTGCAAAAATATACAATAGAATACTTGAATAGTGTTGTTGAAGCATAGGCCTAACTGCCAGCCTCACACACATTTGAAATGTAGCTGGGAAGAAAAAGCAAAGAGAAAAAAAAAAAATTCCAACCAACCAGTACAAATTAGGCTGTGTAAGAGAGGAGGCAAAAGCTACCTAATAGTCACTTTGAGGTTATTTTTGAATACTGGCCATTATGGTCAGTGAGCAGCTCCCCAGATGCCAAGAACTACATGGATGCGTGGTGCAATGGCAAGTTCAGAAAGTGAAATGCATGGGTGTGTGTTGTAATTAGCCTAACAGGGCACACTGCTGACGGTTTAGAAATCAAAGACCCTCTTTCAGTGTATGTGCCTCTGTGTGTGAGGAGGGTGTAATTGGGACTAATTGAAGCAGAGAGGCAGGCGGTGCTGCCGTCACAGGTGCGCTACTCGGGTAGTGTCACTCTGCGTTTCCTGTTTCTGCCGTCACAAGATGGCCGCTCTCCATCAAAAATACCTTTGGGGCTTTTTTTTTTTTTTTATTGCTTCTCGCTATATCATTCCCCAATAAAACAGGCCACTGGAAAACAAGGATTGATTTGTGAGACAGGTGCCCGGTGACCTCATGGTTTTTGGTGTTACGCGCCAATTCCTGCCAAGAACTTGCCTCATGCGCCAGTGAGAATTCAATGTCAAAGTGCTAGTGTAGAAAAACACGAGAATTGCTGAACTGTGTTTCTGTTCATCTTGAAAAGGTGAGTCAGAGCCTTTCTTGAGCTTACTTTGAAAATTCTCCAAAATAACTCTAAGTAGGGCTGAATATTGCAAGGTTCCTGGGATAAGCACACACTGCGATATGAAATGATAGCTATTAACTTCAGATAGTCCAGAAGGTTCATGGCTATCAAAAGAAACTTGTTTTCTTGTCACAAATTGGAGAAATTCTGTGGGTTGCTTTATCCTTCACAGTTTTCACCATTATACACAGATGATCATAGGCAGATTATGAGAGTTGCAGACAACAGCATAACAACTTAATTCACCTGCACCTCAACATTATTTACAGCACACAAATACATAATAACTAAGATGTATATTCACTTGCATGTCAACAGGATCTACAGCACAGGAACACTCAAAGCCAACAGCTATAACAATTCAGCTGATAATCTTAGCCTTGTTATAATAAAACAGGTCAGGCAATACTGCACAAACCACTGCTGGTATATGTTAGATTTCGAAAAACAAGATTGAATTCAATAATTTCACCTTAAATTCTCCATGTGAGTCATATTCAACCAAAGGACAATACAAGAAACAAAGTCGTTGATAAACCAGTGTCCAAGCCTTCCAGTCCAACCTAATCAGTCTGTATCACTCTCTGAATCCAAAACTTAGTCATCCTTCTTAATCCATGATGGCAAAAATCCCCCTCCAAACTGCAAAGCTACAAGCAAATGGCTGTGCATGGCATTGCATTGCAAGGAAAATAGCTCCAGCAAAAAGGAAAAGAGATGTCTGGGACTCACCAATGCTGTGGAGCTCCAACAGGCCTCCAGTTCGGCCTAATCATCTGCTCAGGTCCTGTGGTCTTCTTTACATGTCAATATAGTAATCCTTGACACCAGAATACTCCAAAACAAGCAATGAGCATCAAATGTCTATAAATTTACTTATCAGAACTGAGATGGTTAAGCTTGAACTGCATCTCAAATTAGTCCACCCATCTCAATCTCCATTCCCCAGACACACCCCAAACACACTCTCTTTGATACCTCTGTCCAAAAGGGGTGGTCCCAGAGATACCTGGGAAATGTAGTGTTTGGTAGTGCTGACCAGTTGCGCACTATGTAGATAAATATGGGTGGAGAATACACAAACATAGTTTACTTTGATACAAGATGTAGCCTTACAACATACACACAGACTTGTGGGGGTGTTACAGCACGATAACTAGAAATAAATTCACCTGTATCTCAACAACAGGATTTACAGCACTCAAACACACCGCTCTCAAACACAAATAAGAGATAAGTTTAAGCCACCTCTAATATTAACAAAAACAAAGCCTATTAAAACAGCAAGGTGTCACAAGTAGCAAACACGGGAAGACTTTATAAGCCTAAATTAATCATAAAATAGTCTCACCTCATGCAATGCATTTTTCCCTGGCTCTGCTTTGTGTGAAAGCATCCATGATATGATCAAAGTCCAATGTATTGGTCAGTTGGCTCTAAACTGCCATGAGAGAAAGTCAGTTGTCAGTTGCGTCAGTCATCTTAGTCCTGGACAGGAGAAAGAATGGCCGCTCAACTTCGCAATTAGAAATAGCCGCAGTGCAACATAAACATTTGGAAACAGATTGCAGGCCATAATCTAGAATTATTTAGAGCAGTCATTTCAGGCTTAATAAACGATCTTTTGGGGCCTTGTTATTGACATGAATGACTAAGCTTTTTGACTATTCGACAAGAAATGTAACTTCAGGGTCTGGCTTAGGGCCCCCCTGAACCACACAACCAGTCACGTCAGAGACGTCGCTACTTCGGCGCCAATCATGTCTTTAGCTTAGCTCACCATAGCTACAGAATGGCAGAGAAGTGAGCAGGCGCGAGAGCTCCTATTCCCTCATTGCATTGGCATCGGAGCCATACGTGCACGTGGGTGGAGGGACTTGGAGGATGAGATGGACAAGCTGTTTGAGGTCAAATTTTCCATGAACTTCCGCCCATTCTACAAAGTTACCTACACAAGCTTTAAAGCTTAGTTTGAACAAGAAAGTGCTGGTGGGAAACACAGGCCAGCATGTCTTACCTGCATGAGGCATGAAAGAGAAGAGAGTTAATCTAAATTAGCCATTTCTGTAGAGGTCCGCTGTTGCTTGTTGTGCTCCTTATTGTCAAATGTACCAATAAGTGGTGCAGTATGCTTTGTCTTCAAATTCATTTTAAAAGTGAGTAGTTCATTACAGACTGACAAAGGTGGGAACAAGCTATTCATAAATGTTCTAGATAATGCACTTCAGTAGGTTTGTCATAATCCAACTTAATACCAGAGCAAATGAACAAAAGATATTGCCTCCTACTTTGGTTTGAGTAAGCATCAGTTAGTGAGCTCACTTACTTACAGTTAAACACACTTGCTCTGAACTTCATCTTCACTGATTGGTATCAGCTTTACGTCTCCCAAACCACCTCCAAATCGTGGATAGATAATAGTATCTGGAGGGAGCATGTAAAATCGGTATGTTAATGACAGATAACTTAAACAGATTAAAAGTTTCTGACGCATGGTGGAGATGTGTTATGAGAACACTGGGAGCTACTGGGCGAGTCTGTTTTATTTCAAATTATCTGTGAAGGCAATGGATGATACTGAGCTTATTGTGGGTGGATGGATTTTCATCATTAGCCACCTAAATGTCCCATATTATTCAGTTTTCATGGTTTTGTTTTCAAATGTACCGTGGCTCAGGATCAGAATATTGTTTTTCATTGTTTTGTAAATAAATGTAGCTCAGTTAAAAGGGTATTTACTGAATGCAGACTAAATCCTCACAAGAAGAACAGTCACAATACTGAACTCTCATTGGCTGACAAACACCAATTCCTCTAATTCAAATTAGGTAATCCTGCTAAGTGGAGGCTTTCCAGTTCGCATGCTGTAAACTGGCCTGTGGAGGGATTGATGGGGAAGGATGTTTCTGTTGTTATTTTAGAGAAGACAGTAAGGACTAAGATTAAGTTTGGTTTGATTGAGTTTTTCTGAAACTGCTTGTAAAAAAAAAGTGTACACTTTTTGAAAAAGCAATATCTTTAACCACTGAAGCAATATCTTCATTAAACATCTCTAAACATTATCAATACACTTATTGTGATACCACCTGTATCATGATAGCATCGCTATCGGGGGTAAAATATTGTGATATTCTTCCTTAAAAAAGCCCAAATTTTCATTTAAAAGTAACAGAGTCCTTGCTTGCTTGAGGGTTAAGGTTACAGTAAGGTTAAGGTTACGGTTAGAGGACCTTTGTTGTCATGGTGACAATAATAAACACGCTTAAGCGCACAAAATGAAATGTCCTGCATGAAAGTCCTGTGTTTTGTGGACCCATCCACCACCCCGACCTCCTCCCTCCTGGCCAGATCCTCTACAGATGCCAGGGACTGACTGGTGGATGCCCCCCTCCTCCCTACATGGACTTTGACACTCCTACTACCTCGCTTACCACTGGTAGTGGCGCTAATTTAGGAAACACTCCTGTGGGACGTATTAGAAGGTAGAAACAAACACCCTATGGGGTTGTTTTCTTTGTTGGGAGGATGCTCTGTTTGTCTTATACCCTCCCACTTTTTTCCATTCATCAGTCAGAAGGATTGATTGAAGACAAAGGAGAGGGAGAGGACACATGTCTCCTGCCCAGGTTGTTCTGCCAAGATCGTCTCTTTGCTCCTGGAAAGTTCAGTTGTTGTTGGGTACATTTTATTGATATACAGAGCTTCATCTCCTCACAGTTATTAGGAGTGTGTCAGGGCTCTATGGATCGGTCTGACACCAGTTTTACGTTTGCTCCTGGCTGTAAAGTGAATTACAGAGACTCACATGAAAATCAATGTTTTATCTGATCTAATCTGTGTAACGTCCCCCAAATTTTTAAACGGTTAGCAGATGTTAAAATGTTACATCAGTCTGCTTTTGATCTAATTTTGGACATGTAGCAGAAATGTTGCAGTCCGTAACTGTTTTTACTCATATGCACACACCACCTGGGGTCCTCTATAATTCCCTTTGTGTTCCTGCACTCTTGCAGATATTTTTGATCTTGATCATGTTAAACCAACCTGGGAGCAGAATGAACTTCCTGTTATGTTGTCTATCAGCATGGTGGATCCATCGATTTTCTGTCTAATCTAACTTTCCCGCACTGTCAGTGGGAAGCAGAAGAAGCCAGAGTGAAATGTATTTTCCATCGTTTTGCTCATAAAAACCTTTCAAATCTGCTGTGATTTGAAAATTCAGCAGTGCAGTGTCAAAGCAAGCCTTATTTCTGTCCAAGAAATGGAAACAAATGGATTATATTCCAGATACACATCCCTCAAAGATATATACCCGTGGGGATGGGATCTCTCTCACAAATGACCAACAGTAATGATGACAAATGGATAAGGTCACAGAGGCATTGTTGCCCTGTTCTTGGATGCCTGCTTATCAATACGAGGGGGGTCCTGAAAACACTCGCTCCCTATCGTCTCAGCACTTTTGTCAATAGTCTCTCCTCCAATTAACATCCAATTATCCCGAGTGGTATTAATCACCTGGGACCAAGGGCAGTGAAGTTTGTAAAAGGTCACATATGTACAATGAAGATTAACAGTGGCAGGGCATCGATCGGCAAGCCAGGAAGGTTAATTTAGAGGGTGCACTGTAAGCTGTTGTGGCTGCTGGACGCAAAGCAAGAAGGATCGGTGATGATGACAAGAGTGGTGTTGCCTGTGACTGTTAAATTCAGCTGATTTCTCCTAAATGACTTTTGATAGTCTTATGAATGATGAAAGAGTAGCATCGAGGTGCAAGATCCAGGCTTTAAACTGGAAGTGAATCCACCAGCTGGCTTGGAACTTAGATGGATAAAGTGAATGAGACCTTTTCTGATCCCACAGTAACTACCACTAAGATGCCTTTGAGCAAGGCACTTAACTCCAACTGCTGCAGTCAAGCTGCTCAGCTGATAGTAGCAGAAGATTGTGGTCATTGCAGTCAGGTGTGAATAGTGAAACTGTGTGTGAGATTGAAAATAATTTACCGCATTTTACACCATTCCTGGATATAAATATATCCTGGAATATCTTGGAATATATAATATTTAAAAGATTAAGAACCATGGATTCAGAGGCATATGTCCGCACACAAAAATGCTAGTTAATTATGGATCTACTGGCTTAACCACTCATCTGGTTGCCTCAATACACAAAAGCATACATTTGCTCAGCCAGTCAGGGTTAGCCTATTCAATCCTATTGGCTCAGCATTTATATAACAGGGTGGAGGGCGGTGCAACAGTTAACATGTGAGCTTCCTAGTGCCAGCCAAATCACTGTCTGGTTTTATTGGTGTAACAACGCTCAAGACTTCTGTACAACAAGCCACTCAGTCAAAGGTCTTGAGTCCCATGTTAAGCACAGACCTGGAAAAGACCCAGACAACATGCAGCAGATAAAACCTGATGAACAGCCAGGGCATCTCTATTTTTGTGATGGTGCATGGCGCAGCTTTGCCCCAGCGAACTGGCGTTTCCATCGGGCATGCACAGATTTTGACAGGCAGAGCAGGGGGTGTGTCAGTATCAGTCCAACAGCACTGTGCAATTTTGGTGTCAAAGGTGACTAGGATTTGTGCTTGCATTGCCTGCCTGCTCAGATCAGGACAGAAGTGCAAGAGGTAGTCGTGCTATGTCGTGTTTATTTACACATCCGTTTGACAAGCTAAGTGCGCATAAAAAAATCCAATTTGAAAGCTGGCTCAATCTTTTTTGTGGATGATACCATGTATGTTGGCCAATTTGATTTTGATATAAAAAAAATCCCTTAAGCAGGATACAGTTCCCATTCATTCTAACTATATACACATGTGGATTTAGTGTGAATGATTGTCCTCCAACTCAGAACTGTCAGTATGTGTCATGACACATGGAGTGGGGATTGTGGAGGCGGCCTGATTCTCTATAGATGTCAGGGATTGACGGGTGGATGCCCCCCTCCTATAGCTGTCACTGCCAACTTATGTTTGGCCCTTTGCCTAATATCATTGAACCATTTCCTACATCAGGCAACAATTCTCCACGAACCAGAGCAACATGCTAAGCAAACGTGTTATCTCCTCCCAAGCCAATTTACTTTACGGTGCTGTGTATTTGCTTGTGGTGATTCTGCACCTCCTGTGCAAGGATATCGGTTTTCTCTTTGAAGACGCTTTTGTGGCAGATCTGCTCCAGACTGGTTTGCTCTAGCATAAAATTGTCAGTGTGCTGTGGCACGGAGACCGCTGCTTTTAAAGGGGAGGAAAAGGGGTGATTCAATTGGTCAACAATGCCAGCCCTTAGTACACTTACAGTACTGATAATTTATTCCTCCTCATCCCATTTCCAACTGTGCCACTGGTTCATGAAACACCTCTGGTCATGGAAATATCAAACATCAGATGCACATGTACTTTGCGGCATTGACTGATGCACAAAAAAATAAAAAAAACAAAACAGAGCCCTGTGACTGCCAGGTGACATTACCTCTTACACACACACACACACATATTCACACACAGTTTATTTGCTCAATACAAGAGTAGGCCCTGAACTTGAACCATTTCCCATTTCCTCTCTAAAGCACTGTTCACTGTAGGCCAAGAGCTGACAGAGGCACATCAATAGTACATTCAGCCATGGAACGGACTCCATTATAAATCAATATGGTTTGAAAATCTATCATGTGAAAGATGCTACAGCTCAAAGGCATATATCATCTGATATGCCGATACTGTAGAAGCAATGCTGATGTGAATATTTTAATGTCTGCCCTTGAGAGATTGATTTTTCCTGCATGGGATAGAAGAGCATACCAGTGACATGTGCATTACATCACAAACTGAGAGCTGTGACGGATTATGCACCATGTTCATAGTCACATACTGTACACACGGGCACGCATACACACAGCAACACATTTAGACTCATGCACAACACAAAAACATTGTGCACATACTCACACTAGCATGCCTATACAGCCACACAGCGGCACGCACACACTCATGCACACACACACACACACACATACACACATTCTTATCTCCTATAGCAGCCTGTCTGCCAGGGGAGCCATGATTTAGGCCTTGATCCTTCAACTCCCTGGAGACGTTCTGCTTGATTACTGTGGTCTGCCTGCTAGATCGATGAATCATCAATAACAGTAATAATGTATAACATGCTGCGGCTAGCCTTTATTGTTGCCTCGATGACGGCTCCCAGGCAAAAAGTGAATCGAGTCAATATGTGCCAGGACGTCGGGATCTATAAAAAAAATCAGCCATAACTCTGTTTAATTAGGCTGTTTTCATCATCAAAGCATTCCCATGCAGAATTATGCTGACCCTCTCGGTAATATGCGGAAAGAATTAGGCCCATATTCATCAAAACAGCCATACAGTACCCTCAGCAATGTCAGCTATTATGTACTCATTTCTAGCTTGGCAATACAGAAACTGTATCAAATTCAATTGAGCTTCTGATTTTTTTTATAGACTTCTTTTCTTCCTATGTTATATTCCAAACTTCAGAACAAAATGCCCTTTGATGAACTCTTGTGTTGTCTTTATGTCTCTCAAGCTCTCATTAAAAACAGCAAGATTCAACTTAGAGAAGAGACTTTCAAGAAGGGTTTTTTTTTTCTTCTCTCTTCTTTCTTTTCTCTAAAAGGTTTAATTGAAGGCATAAATTTACTGTTCCATCTGTCAAAAGGACTTCACAGGATGCCATTTAAGGTGGTTGGACCAGATAAATTAAGCTATGATGCATTAATTATATGTTGCTGAGGTGCACCTGAGAGAGAACTTGCTAAAAGAGACAAAATGGTGAAAGTCTTTGAAGCTGCA
>OMKZ01016039.1:0-17826 GCA_900302535.1 Neoniphon sammara | reverse complement strand
CTGCAAAGGCAGCATCCGGAATAATAACAAAGCGAATGATATTCATTAAAGAATCAAGGGGAGGGAGAAGGAGGCCTAAGTTTGAAGCCTTAAGGTACCTCCTTGGTAATTACCAGAAGGTAGGCATTAAACATAAATGCATCATTATGTTAACAATTAATACAATTATGTCAGGCCTCCCGGCGAGCATGTTCTCTGTGACTGTGATGTGTGCACAGGGGGGCAAAAAGGTTCTGTGTTTCCGTGTGTGTGTGTGTGTGTGTGTGTGTGTTCATGCACACACATATGCATTCATAAATGTACATGTGTGTCTTGGGGGAAGGGGTACCTTTGTTGCCCTCATATTTAAAGGTCATTTTCAGTCAACACAACCCTGGAAAATAGGCTAAACAAACAAAGCTGGAGAATATCATTAACCTCTTTGTTTTCACCCTCCCTTTGTTGTTCCCTCCCTCTTATCCCCATTGACTTTCTGTCAATTGTCCTTTGAGGTTTCCCTCTCCCTCTCTCTCCCTCTCTCTCTCTCTCTCTCTCCAGCCATCATTTCCTTCAGAGGAAAAAAAGCTGACATGTGGTTTGTGTAATGAAAAACAGAGATGTATATTCTAATATGAAGAACCATAAAATAGACAAAAATAATCATCACTCATATTGATATTTGTTTTGTCTTTCGCCTGATCCACTCTATATTCTCAATAAAGAAAATTGCATATCAAGCTTTCTTTTGCAACCATGGTCTGTGGTTAGGTTAGGAACAGCAGAATAATAAACTTTTGAACCACATAAGTCATCAAGGAAAAATCAACTGTGATCATTCCCATGAAGCTGGGGGCATTTTGATTTTCATTCATCTGTTACCGCTCTCTGTCACAGTCAATGTGATCGTGTGCGTTGCTGTATCTGGCAGCTTGCCTTTATTCATATCCAGCATCTAGACTGCCTTTCTTCAAGAAACAAGTTTACATCTATTGTCTGAGAGACAGAAGCAGAGATATTCCCGCATCGTAAAAGATTGATTATATGGATTCTTTTGTCTCTGTAAACAATTCAGTGATCCCCTCCAAAAAAGTGAATTTACAATTACAGAACAGAGACGGGGTGCAAGGCTCTAGAGAGAGACAGAGAGGGAGGATCTGTCTGAGGATCTGAGCACAGCAAATGTTGCTACAGTATTTGAGGTTGTACTATTTCATATCTACTGTGGTAGTGATAAACTTTTGCTTCAGTATGATATTTATTTATTTATTTATTTATTTATTTACTTTCTTCAATTTCTAAGCTGTTTTAAGGCTTCTGATAAAATGTTAACTCCTGCAATTTGGACATCAGTCATAGCAAAGACCCATCTTGGGCCCAAATTTAAATTAGTCAAATTCACGCTTTTGGAGCATTTTGCTTGAATTCTGGAGTCTTTTCTACTTTAATTTGGCTCATTTAGGCAGGTACCCAACCTGAAAATGCATCTGAGCCCTTTACCTAGAGAACTGTGGTTCTCAGCACATAACTGGTACCCAATAAAGGAAATAATACTAAAACACAAGGCTTTATGGGTATAAGGAGACAGATGTTGACATCTGATAGCTAGCGATTCCACATGCTTCGAAATCCTAGTGTAGCAAAATGAAATAAAGGCAAACCACAGCGTGCTCATACTCAGCTATTTCTTCATGTGTTCTTAACTAGTATGGACATGAGAGAGGCTAAATTACAGTGAAAAGCACAGGCAAGTCCATCATGCTCAGCTAAATTTACTGCACAGGGTCAAATCTCCTCCACAGCCACAATCTCATTACAGCACAGGTGGTTTAGGAACCTCAAACTACTTGTGAATACATATGATTTTTGTTTATAAGTCTTTGTTCACATATAACTGGGCAGTGTGAACCAAAACAAACCAAATACAAAGTGAATTTTTCCAATATGGATGAGACTAAAAAAAACAGAACTGTAATGACCTCACCCGTAGAAAACAAAGCATACTAAATGAATGCACTTGTGTGGAAGAAAGAAAATATAGACATCATCAAAATAAGTGAGCACTTTTCACATTTTCCGCACGTATTATTTTCATCAAAACATTTCATTAAAGTGCCCATTGCACAGTCGTTCAATGACAGAATTCCAACCAATCCCCGCAGCAATCAGATCCACTAGCTAATCCGCTGTTTACAGTACTTACAGCATGCAAAGCAGCAAGCCTCCAGCTCATGAAGCACAATCACTGAATAATTCAATTTACTGATGTGGTCATTTATCTGATGCAACAGAACCACCAAGGATTATAGCAGTCGCCTCAAACTGCCTTATGACTCCGTTCTGAGTATATTTGTGAATCTGTCATTGTTGTTTGTCAAGTTTATGGACTTCTCTGAAATGGAAATGGCGAATAAATTGCAGTACTTAAGATAACTTATAGACCTAATTAGGGTTACAAAGTTATTTCTGGGTAGGATTTGCTGATGGAAAACAGTCACTCCCCAATTTTTAGAATTCACTGTAACCACTGTCACCATACAGTTTATATTTACTCTTCAAACACTGTAAATGTAAATGAAACAAGCAGTGGTATCAACAACTTACACTGCACCGTTCTTTAAATTCTTGCATTAAGCGCTAAGTCAATCCATATGAGAGTGAAAATAATGAGCATAAACATAAACAAAGTCAGCAGTGGGCCTATTTTGGCACCCCAGGTGGCGCTGTGCTTGCATCCTGGATTCGTCATTTAAGTGGCTATTTAAATAACTCCCATAAAATTCAAGTATTTCATCGAATCTGTCAAGCACAAGCGGATGAATCAGAGGCAGTACACAAAAAAACAGTGATGAAGGATGGCGAGGAAAAAAAGAATCCATCAGCAGTAGCTCACAGAGTCAAAGCTATAAACAAAAGCCTGTAATGAGATATGTGCTCTGAGCTTTTCAATCTGTTTCATCGGGAGGTTCGTCTTGTTGGAACTGTATGACTACAGGAAAAACTGATTGCTCTGAGACAAAAACAAATATATCCTTTTATAGCCTGGACATTAATTTGAGTCAGTACTATCCCTCTGCATGCTCTGGGGGCGTTCTCTAAGGCAGGCTATGGATTTTCTACATTTTTATGATCATATGTTGTAGCCATTTATCGTGGGCCATGGAAGGCAATCTGTTCATGGGCATGAGTGGGCAGAGAGGTATGAAGAGCCTATATTCAGGACATATTGTACTGTTAGCACCAGAAATCAAGTCCAGTCGATCTGGGATTGTCTCATACACCTGAAAATTGAAGCCTCCCACATGGTACATAAATACTTTCTCTATCTTATATATGCATATGGACACACACATGCATCCACACATTCACGCCAACAAAAAAGATGTTACTTTGAGTCTCCCTGCTTTTCTTGCTCAAATAAATACAGTGAATTTGTCGTAAAATTGCCATAAAAAATAGAATTGCCAAACAATTTCCAAAAAAGAAACTATATAGCAATGACTTATTAAATCTGTATTATGTGCTTTATGATGTGTTTCAGTGTATTATAGACTATCTGCATCAGTGTGCACACTGGAACCCATCTATGCTCAATTATATTATTAACTAGATATCATAAAATATCCTCAAAGGATCGCAAACTCTGAAATGAAGATTATGTCTTGTGTACACAAATAATGTGAAAATGACATTAATCCATTATAAAAGGATTATTTTCCTGTGGTTGTCACATAAAATGGTTAGTTAATACAGGTTTGGGCAAGAGAGGTTAGCTTTTCACACTAAAACAATAACAAACTGAAACATCAACAAAGCAGGTAAAATTCTGATTATGGTTAAATTTTAAAAACAGCACAGAGAATGAAAACCGCACGCAGAATAGAAAACTTCTTCATGAATTTGGAACTGAAGGTTGTCAGAGTTGAAAGCAAAAAAAAGTGCATCTACAGTACTCATCGCCCCAACCTTTATATTAATTCAGTGTCATACTACAACCTGCCTCTTGTGTCTGGAACCAATCCACTGATGAAGCAGATCTGATAGTGCCACAGAGCAAATATTTAGCACAGCAGATGACACATACATCTGAGTTAGTAGCTACAGTAGAAACCATCAATTCCCTCATCCTGAATTTATCCTGTAGCTCTCCTCCAAAACAGCCTCTTCTCTTTCTAAAAAACAAGTTTAATAGGCGTAGCGTACCTCAAAACTCTAACCTTTCAGACTGCCTCTTGCTGGATGATTCATAATTCTTGCTGTCACTTTTTTTTTTAACAATTCCTCTTAGAAGTTGAGAATAAACACACAATAAACTTAATCATTACATCTGTATGTGTCTGTACATGCCCATATTTGCTTTTTTGGCCTCATACTGACTTGGAAATTGATCTGATATTGCATTCAAATACCCACTGCCCCTCTATGTAATAGTTGACCTCTGACCTCCAACTGGATCCTCAAGTGAGATGGTTTAGATGATTATCACCTCATTTCATCTTCTTTATTCTTCAACGGGCAGCATTTCTTCCCACCAATCTCAGTTGCTGCATCATAACATGTTTATTGACAAAGGGAAATGATGATACAATTAGATCTCAATCCATGGAGTACAGTCAATCATCTAGGAATCTGTCTTGTGATGCAGTGTTAGACTACACACTATTACACACGTACAAGGACAATAATACCTCGGATAAGCACTAGCAGTCATTTGTGCTTCATCTAACATACAATTACTGACAAAAGGGAGAAAAAATCAAATGCACATTTGGACAAATAATCCACATTCCCAACACCAAAGTGCTTTCTGTGACTGTTTATTGTGAAGGAGTGGGTGATCCCCCATTGGGCCAGACATAGATGAATGGCCACAGCAGTCCAGAGCTCCCATTATGAGACATCTGCACTGTAATCCCAACCACCTTCACATGATAAAGATGAGCCATATAACAGCACATCAAGCCAAATGAGGCCTCTATGTCACCTCTCACCCAAAGCAAAGCAATTGAGCTGCTACTGCATGTGAAATAAGGGATGTGGTAGAGCAAGCACAATTAAGTAAATACACATGCATTTCCATTTAGAGCAAGCAATGTGCTCATATGAAACATTTATTAGATATCAAACACCTGCGTTACTGGATGATAAAACCGTCTCAGGTATGCTGTTCTGCATACTAACATACATGTCAAACAGCAGCGGCATGAAACCAGAGGCAAGTCTTCTTTTATTCTCTCTGTTTCTTTGGCCTACGCTTTGTTTAAATGATTGGATCTTGATGCGCAGGAGAGCCCATGGCCATGTGCATCCAGGCTGTTGCATGTACTGTGTGCAATAGATTGTTCTTGTGATGATGTGTTTTTGAAGGCCTAGCTAAAAGTTAATTCTACCGCAGGTTTCCAATGCATTTTTTTCACAGGGTTTTCAAAAATTTAAGAGCATAACAAAGGCTTATGATACTATCACGTTTTGTTCAACATGATAATCACCAAAAAACACTGTACTTTTTTCATTTTTGAATGGCAGAAAGCGAATGTTAGCGTTAAAACCAGCTACAACTGTTGGTCATATTCAACGAACGTCACGGCACCACCAGCCACCTCCGCACATCCACTGTAGTAGCTATTCCTCCTGCATTCAGGTTGCTAGCTAGCTGACTCTGCTCTATCCAACTTGAGTGGCAGTATGAGTTCCACAACAGTATGTTATCAGTATGTGGTCTATTGCATGGCCTTAGCTTCTGTGGAGAGTCTCTGTGCCCTGTGATCTCACTCTAGTCACGGCTATGATATATTTAGGAACTATTTTGTGTTTCACAGAAAGCAGCAGTGCATTGCGGTCACGTCAGCATCCCCTTGAAATTACAACTACGAATCATTTATTTTTCTGAAAGCTCCGGCATATACAACCAGATAAATAACACATAAGTATCTAGAAAAATGGCGACAGCAAACCGTAAATAAGTTCAAATTGAATGCTACTTTGACAATGCATGCAACAAACCAACTCTATCACAGAACTAAGCATATTTTGTTTACAGTTTTATAGCGTTACCTTTTGACAGACTTGAATAACTGTAATGTTAGCTTACTTTACTTTCCTGTTCACGTACTTTACTTTTCAAGTGACGGGAACACTTGCATGTGATGTGAATATTTCCAACCTCTACCTTCCTTCTTTATCAAATGAATTTGGCATATGCACTATACAATCTGTTACAGCAGCATTTCATGCCAATAAACTCTTAGCTAGCTCACTGAAAACACCTGGTGGGCATCGTCCCATGCTAACAGCCTTTAGTGCGTAGTAATACTGCTGGTGTCTGAAATACACAAAATAGTTCCAAAATGTATTGTCTGTCTGTCTGAACAAAAAAATATATATTAAATGTGTGTATGGATGATTTTTTTTGTTTTGTTTTTCATAATTTGTAGCTTAAAATGTTTCTGTTCGTTAACCCCGTGTGCTCCTATTAACTTGTATCTGTCGCGCTTGCCACTTGCAGCCAAATCTCAGGAGCTAACACTGTGCACTGGTAGCAGTGAGCTTAAACTGCGTCAGTAAATCCTAACTGTACCTTTAACATTGCTCCCCATAGCCTGAAAGTGGTGTAATTCATTGCATGACACTTTTAGGAAGTGAAGTTGTTGTGTGGGTCCAAAAAGTTACAAAAGTATCTATCAACAAAGTCACCAAGTTGGCAGCAGGGCTTCAGACTAACGGTAACTAGCTGGAAAAAAAACTGCGCTGCTTTGGCTCTGCCCACTAAGGCTCATCTCAACCGAGGAGATTATTTCTGCTTCCAGAGCAGCATTGCCTTCAAGAAATGTTTGTATAACTAAAACTGCAATCTGCCACACATGCATGTGTTTGTGGAGGTGTCTGTGGCTGTGCCTCTATGCATTTGTTTCCGAGGGCATCTATGCCTGTTTGCTTGTGTCTGCGTCTTTATGTGTGTTTGCATCTCTGCATAGAGAAATCTGTCTTGCCTTTGTGCGCATGAGTCTGTGTGTTTGTGTCTTTGTAGCTGTGTGCCTGCGTTTCATATGGCTGGAAAAGTGTGTGTTGTGTCTGAGTTTGTGTTTATGTCTGTGTCTGTACGCGTTTTGTCTGCAGCAGAGCGTATGGCTGGTAAGGTTTGTGCGTGGGTGAGGTGTTTCATGTTCAGCCCTACTTCCATGCCACATTTCTCCAGGGGCTTCCCTCTGTATGATCGAGCCAATAAAGTATTTAACCTCTCTAAGTTCAACAGGATGGCTCACCATATCTCATAATATCCAATGAAATATGCACATACTGCAGCTGAAAGCTGAAGTGTAAACAATCTAGGCCCAATGAGCTCAACATGAGTATTACATGTATTTTGAGTGTATACTCAAAGTGTGTGAGTGTTTACATCTGCAAACACTACATTAAAACAGATCTGTATTTGGTGTTATGGGATAAGAAGCTCCAAAAATAACACACCAACACCCTTAAATGCATGCAGGTACACAGCACACCAATACAAAACACTTATACACTTATAAATTTGCAAGTCCTTCTCAAATATCTAAAATTCCTTCTGTGGGAATGGACCCAAAGTGTCCACACACTATTGCACCAGCCGTGGAAACTAAAACACAAAGGGCAAGAAAGAAATAAAAATAATCAAAGTTCAACTGAGTTACAAGTCTAAGAAAAGTTCAACTAGGCAAAACAGCAGCAGCAGTTTATTCTGCAGGGACACAGAAACACAAATTAATACCAGATAACTATTGCATAAGCATTGTATCAGTTGGCAAAATAAAAGAGCGGTACCTTTGCTATACAAGTTTCACTCAGATGTCACAGGGGGAAGCTCGAACCAGGCGGGAAATCACGCCGTGACTAAAGCCAGCCACGTCTCAAAGGACACCTGAGGAGGCGCAGCACCAAGACAGCAATCTGGGATACATTTGCCGACTTGATGCATATTCAAACGCAACGTTAGATGTTAGCAAACACCACACACCTCGACCAGGGAAGCAAACACCTGCCGCAGTGGGGAAGGAGACGCCATTCAGCAGGGGAAGAGAGAGAGAAATCTGAGTGTGCTAGACAGGTATTTACTTCCGGGTTAACGATGCGGGAGCTCGCGGCATTGGTTAGGGTAACAAGGAGGGGGCAGGCTTACGGGGCTGGGTCTGGCACCGGCAGAATTAACCTGCCGGTTAACAATTGTTTGTAAGCGAATGTTAGATGGCTATTTTGAAATTTAGTTTATTAATGTACTAAATTTACTATCGGTAAGCATTTTATAAGAGCCTTCATGGAAGTCATTTCAGAAATGGCTCCTCCCCTTGTATATGATCTAATACTAAGTGACATGCTGGATTGTTTTTAAGGTGAAGTAGTTGATTTGTCCAACAAAATACAACCGCACTGACATTTCAGCACACGTTTACAGAGCATATGACCGTGAAATCACATGAAAGGTTCAATACAAGAATAGTATGTACAAATGCCCAGAATGCTTCCCGAATGCCATAGCTGCAAGGAAACTGAGTGTATCAGTGCCTTTGCATGACTACCAAATACTGTTTCTATCTTTAGTAAATTGTTTATTGACATTTCCCTTTTCAAGAATAATGTGCACTCCAAGTGAACTCTGAGGTAAAAGGCCACCTGTATCTTTTGTGATCATCACTGTAAAATTTTTGTTTCTTTATTGCTTTGTGTGTGTTTGCTCTTGCCGTTTTAGCCAGGTTGCGTGCAGAGAGCAGGCATCACACCACACCTCCAGCTCTGCTGTCCCCCCTGATTTGGAAGGCCTCTCTTCACCTCCTTTGCCAGCTCCTTCCGCCTCTTGGGCAAGGCCCTGCTCTGCGAGGGCTGAGCTATATACATACAATAAGGTTTTCTATGTGGAGAAAGGCCCCGGGCCCTTGAAGCAGCAGCCTCCAGACAGCTGTCAGTGCAAACACGTCACTTTCTATACACTCTGCTTTAGCCCAATCAGGAAAGAACTCCCACAACATTATAAGCATAAAAACATGAAATAAATCTTTTTATATTCATAGATTACACTTTATTTTTGCCACAGGATGAGGACTGACTTCAAGAATAGCTCATTTGCAGCCAAAGCATTATTCTGTCCTGTTACAAGGAATCTTCCTCTCTTGTCTCCGGCTGGGCTAACAAGTCACTGTAGCTTGCAAAAGCCTGTGTGAGGCTTTTTTTCTCCGGGGCAGTGCAGTGAGTGTGGAAGAAGCCTGTAGAAGTCCAGATGCGACAACTATATTTCTGTCTCCCTTAAAGGAAAATTCCACCCTCGGATGCTCTTACACTGTTATAAATCATACACCTACAATGCTCAATGCGTTCCAGGAGATGTATTTTTGTGTTGTAATTTACTTTTTCGGTGCACACCGCCTTCCCTCAACCTGAATTGTCCCCTTCTGCTTCAGTTAGCAATCTCCAACACTTCCCAAAATGCCTTTTGACAACCTCCAGTGAACGAGCGTCAACTGGTAGCATTCAGCTGGGTTGGAGAGAGCAATAACGATAGCAACAATAAGAGCAAAAGAGCGCATTTTACCCAGTTGGGAAAAAAGAAAGTCCCTTATTCAAAATGTAACATGTCTTGTAGCTGCATTGCATTCTGGTCCATCGAGGCTGCTGTCAGTCTAGAAATTGTTGTCTGTGTTTGTTGTAAGATGGATTTCTCCCTGTATGATTCTTGAACTCAGTGCACAGTAGGGAGTGTAGGAAGAAGCTGTTGATCTTTGATTTTGAGATTCTGACACCAAAACCTGACATTTACCCTTCATGTTTGAAATAGTTGATTTTTTTTTTTCATTGTAGCTGTGACAGATAGCTGTAGGAATGAGAGAAAGACGCCACTAAACAACAGGATGGGCCCAGAAATGGAGGCTGCATCATTATCATAGTGTTTTAACGTTTTCCTTCAACAATACTGAAGTACCTAAAGCCAGCCTGATTATCAATGACTTCCTTCTATTCACACCAAAAAGACACAATGCAAAATACTTTGGCTACGCTTTGGTTTAATTGGAACTACAACCACGATCTTACATAGTTGATGGGGAGGCAGGGTGGCGTACTGATTAGGGAGTGTGTGCTGGAAATATCCTGATGTGAAGTGATTCTGACTACATTTGGCCAGTTATCCACAAGAATAAGAAAATGACACCACCAAACAACAAAATGGGTCCAGAAATGTACCATCAGCTGTTCTGAACAGTGTTAAAATGTTTCAGGGTGGATTTTCCCTCTATGGTACCAAGGTACTTAAAGCCTCAACAGTCCTAATAGAGCCAGAGAACACAGAGGCATGGCCGTATTGATCACCAGCGAGATTAAACAGTTAGGGGCTGACAGTTATTATGAACTCACCTCTCGAGGAATGAAGGTAATTGTTTCTGTACAGAGAGCTATTGTTGTAGCCATCCGTCTGCCTTAGATGTATTTGTGCAGCATCAGATAATGACATCCGGTCCAAGTCATACAAATAAGCAAACTCAGGCAAACAATCAGATGCAATTATGATTATTGTTGCTCCGACTCTGAATTCATAACCACCAGAGTGGGAACTGGTGGGCGGCACTCTATCTGAATATCAATGACTTCCTTCTATTCACACCAAGGAGAGGTTTAACTGGAACTATAACTGTGATCTTACATAGTGATGGGAAAGCAAGTCAGCATACTCATTAGGGTTAGATCGATTAATCAGTTTACTGCTATATTGAGCTGATATGTGCCTTTTTTATTTATTTATTTATTTTTGAATGCCATATATTGGCATGTCCATGTCTTCCTTCTCTGATATGAAAAAGGTTATTATTTATCTTTTCTCAAAAATATTTTTAATATTGTTTGACAGGATCACTCACCGTTTTATTTTGCATTTCCAATATTCTTTGTTCATTTTGTTTATTTAAATATTGGATAAAAAGGAGATTTGTTCGGACAATTTATTTAATTTGATTTATGTATGTATTTATTTTTCTTCTAAGAATTTATTTATTTTCCTATTTATTTATTTATGCATAGTAATTTTCCAATTTAAAAATATTGATTATTGGCACAAAATATCATCTATTGGCAGCTTCAGTTTGAAAAAAATATCTAAATTAGTATCGATCTTAAAAAGAAAACATCGGTCGAACCCCACTATTGATTAGACAGAGTGCAGTAAGTACTCAGGGGGGTTAACTTGGGTGCATCAGTGGAAGAGTTCAGCACACAGGAATACAAAGTAGAGCAAATTGCACATCATCTACCTTGGGTAAAAAATAAATAAAAATAAAAAACTAATATGAAAGGGTACTTTTGCTGAGATCGATACAAAATTCCTCTTTTTAATTAGAATGCCAAAAACAACAACAACAACAACAACAAAAAACCTAGGATGCACTCATGATAATCTGAAGACTGAAACATCCGTTGCGTTTTAACTCACGTTTGTTTTTATTTTTGGCGGTAAAGTCTAATTAAAAGATGAACTGTACATCTATCTCAGCATTCGTACTGATTTATTGAGACTTCTTTTGCCCAAGGTAGATGGTGTGCGCGCTGCTCTACTTTTGATTCCTGCACTTGGCTGCTCCCAGGCGTGAATGTGTTTAACTGGAATCAGAAGCAGGGCATTGCTGGAAAACAGCATGCGTGCTCAGCTGACTTTCCCTGGATAAACAATCAGAATAAACATAACAGAGGAGGTGCTGTAGGCCAAGCCTGTTTGCATTTGAGAATGCAGATGTGATATCATGAACTGAAAAACAGTTTCCATGGAAGGCAAAGACGCTGAGGTGAGTCAGGGATAGTCCAGGGGAACGGGCCTCATGGGCTAATGTGACATTTCACATTTAACATCGTGCATGGATATTGGCAGGGTCGCTTGGTGTCTTGGAGAGGAGCAAGCACATCACTCCGGGGGGAGAGGAGAACGGAGAGAGATTGAGAGATAGTGAGCAAAAACGAGAGAGTTTGAGAGAGTGAATCAATGGATTTAATTTAAAAATGCCCTTTATTCAACTTTAAATCATTGAGATTCACTCAGCATGCAGAATTAGTTTAAAACAGATCCGAACAGCAGGAATTTAAATTAGAAACACAATAAAAATCTCTCCTCCTCCATATACATAAGGACCGCACATCTATTAAAAAAAAAAAAAAAGCCAGCTCCATATCGTCCTGTTTTTTTTTGTGTGTGTGTGTCATTATTCTGGACTGTGCAGAGGACATCAGCAAGACCTCATGGGTCTGGAAAGCATCCAAGATACCCATGAGGCTGTCGTGTGTGCTTTTCTCTAAGGTGGGTAGCCCTGTCATCAGTATTCCACTGAATCCCTTCTCCCACCACACACACACATACACACATACACACACACACACACAAACAAACAAACACACACGCACCCCACAGCCCCACCGGACCAGGTTGTTTCAGGTCTTCCAGATGGCTAGCCTGGCCTTTCCCTAACAGGCCATTCATCAGTAACTGTACTTGCTTTCTCCTCAGTGTATACTTTGGACCAAAAACAAGTAAAAGAAAAATAGAGGGAAAGCGAGGGAGAGATACACCAGATGATTAGTGTTGACATCAGATGCTAACATGACGCACCCCCTACTGACCCTGGGCTGTATGGTGTCTGATTGACTGCTTTGTGATGTCGTGGCTCACAAAGCAAGGCATGAATGAAGGCTTCATGCCAATGCATGCATGCGGAGTGAGCAGTGTGTGCACTGAACTCTTTCAGCCTTGTAATGTGCCAGCCTCAAAAATGAATGGGGATCAGGGCAAAAATGTCCCTGAAAGTTCATAAAGTAAGTGTGAAATTAAAACTGATGGGGCAAAATATGCCCCCGATAATTAGGAGTATCCTTGTTCGCGTTTCACCCTGCTCACATTGTTTTTGTTGAGTTCATGCCACTGCTGTGCCCCATGGGCTACTGCAGGCGATTTGTGGGAGCCTGACTGAGCTATTCTTTCCAGTTTGTTCCGGGTGAGAAAAATGAAGTGGCTTTTGATCAGAGGACAACCCAGTACGCTGTCCGAAGCGGTAGAAAATGTTGGCACCATGCAGCCAGCTGTACAGGAAAATGCTGACCTCCATATAAACCACTGTGCCAACAATAAATCAAGCAACTAATATTGTAAAAAAAATAAAATAAAATCAGCAAGCGGGGAGCGGAAGATGGAGCATTTGGGGACAAAGTAGAGGAAACAGCAGTGGGAAAGAAGCATGGGATATGTGGTTTGATTTCAAATAAAACAAATCTTCGTGGTGCAAATTGAGTGTTTATTTGCTAGTATGCTATGCAAATGTGTCATTTCAAAGTCCAATGAAACTGCCTTTGAAAATGCTTGAAAATGATGATAAAAGAATGCTCCCTGAACAATGCATGTTTAATCCATTTCCTACCTTTAAAGACATTTGCAAAACCTTACTTTGAAATATTTTTAAGTTGCATTCTTTACATTAATGCCTCCACACTCATGGCATCCTGAAAGTACATGCTATGTAAACAGTATAGATGTTTTGGACAGCAGCCATTTTGACATGAAATAGTAGGTAAACACAGGTGTTACTAATCACATTAATTAAGGATCATTTCTACTTAATAAGGTAAATAAGGTACAGAACCTTATTTAATATGATTACTAACACCTGTGTTTACCTATTTCATGTCAAAATGGCTGCTGTTCAAAATATCGCGTTTACATAGCATGCACTTCCAGGATGCCATGAGCATGGAGGCATTAATGTAAAGAATGCCACTTAAAAATATTTCAAAGTAAGGTTTTGCAAATGTCTTTTAAGGTAGGAAATGCATTGAACATGTTTACTGGGCGTCAAGGACACACACACACACAATGTGTTTATAGTGAGAAATTTTGAATATAAACAAAACTAAGTGTGTTTACAAGGAAAACTACATTACGTACCTTTAATATCTCTCTGCTGCATAGCTGGTACCACAAACATAAGTGCTTGTGATCCCATAGCATGGGCAATTTTGATTACACCTTGAAATGTCTGTATTCCTGCCTCAAACACAAAGTGCTTGTGACAGCTCAGCAAGGCATAAAGCATTCCTTGCCATAAAAAGAATAAATATAAATCCTTGTCAGTAAGAAAAATATACAGGCAGCAATGGTAGTCCAGTGGAAAAAAAAAAACATGAAATATATCTTTGTGAAATGCATTTCTCTCAGAGAATGAAAGTCCCAGACAAAAGACACTTTGCTTACTCATTTCACTCAATCTTAAAAGCATGGAAAATATCTCAGTACAATGAAAATCCTGCCACTTCTAACTCTTTTTCTCCCTCTTTCTCTTTCAGTCGTTCTCTCTCACTTTCTTGCTTTGGGCCTTCATTCCGCAGTAACACAAAAATAATGACAACCTTCAGTGCAATTCAAAAATAAAATGAGCCATTCGTCCATATCACTGTGGGCATGTGATTGGGGATAAGTGACTGAGCCAGGGCCGCATCAAACAAGTCTTTCTGGGATGCTTTATAAGAGGCTTGCCTTGCTCAGCCTTATGTGGAGCAGGGTGGACGGGATGCAATTGATCTGGACAGATGGAGATTATTGCAGATAAGTGGTCAGGCGCACCTGATCTCGGAGGCTGGGGAAGAAGGAGGCCGGATCCATACTGTGGGAGATGTATTGACCACACAGCCAGCAAAAATGTTAAAGGCAAGCCCAGATAAACAGCTAATTTCAGCTTATTTGGATCATTTGCGATCAAAGCTATCGAGCCAGCGCTGCAGTGAAACTGACACCAACGCAGGTGAACTGATGACGCTAACAGCCATGAGGTAGAACAAGTGGCAGAGGACAGGTACCGGCCGAGTTCTGGGGTTGTATTTAGAACAGTTCTGTAACAGTTCGATCTAGAAATTTGAAGTTCAAGGGATTGTTTTTCAGCGATTGTGACTGCAGCGAGTTCCCCAAGTTCTGAAGCACTACACTACATGTACAGCAGTCAGCCATGGACAGGAGGTGGCTGTTATCGCTTGTTTTGTCTTTCTGTTCGTCTGCCTCTTCTTGATACTCATCATTTATCACCACGCGTAACATAATCTTATCGCTAGCGTCAGTGATGAAAAACTTACCACTCTGCTGCAGCTTCTTGCTAGCTACAGTCAAAAAACAGCCATTGTTTTCAGCCTTAAAAACCACTATAGGTGTCCTTTTTGAAAAGGGGAAACTCACAGCACAATCAAATGCATCTTGAAATCATCCAACCAAAAAAAATTTTCGTAAACGGTGCTTTCTAACGGGTTTTTATTTAGCATTTACAATGAAACACTGCCTTGTTTACACCATTCTGTGGTAGCTAATGCTGCATTCATGGAAACTCAGACCTTAGAATATCTGTTTTGTAAATTTCCAACATGTGATACTGTGACATTCATAGCATTACCTCAGGATACAAGAAGAAATTTTTCTCCATGGGGTATAGCATGGAAAAGAGCCTCCATTTTCCTCATTTAACACCGTGAACACCACGCTTTCGAAATTTACATTGTCATTCCAAGGTCAGAGTTCCCATGAATGCAGCATGAGCTGTTTGGCAGTAGAATTGAGTGAATGTACGTTTATTAACGTCAGATGAGGTCAATTCCATTACAAAACAAGAAGAAAACAAGCCGGTGTTATGTCCTCTACCTATTACCACTGACTAGATAAATGCATCTATCACAGCGATGACACAGTCGTCTCAGGTCTGCTGTTTAGGCTAAATAAAAGCGATTTTTTGGTTAACTTGAAGTTCCACAGTGCAGAAATGCAATTTCCATGTTATGACAACTGCCTTACAGAGGCAAAACAACAGATTAAAATTAAGTATGATAAGGTGTCCTTTCACCATGACATATCAGAACACCTACGCTTAGATTTTTTTTTTTCTTCAAAACAGGTCCTGTCATGGAAAGTTTTATTTTCTTTGTTCTAAACAAAGGACTTATTGCATTAGGAACGCTTCAGGAAGTAACTTGAGGGAAATCGGGGGCCTTCTAGATCAGAGCACTTTGTGATGGGAAGTGTAAATAGAGAGAGGCAAATCGAGTTAGGATGCACTCAGCGCTCATTTGCTGACAGCGTGAAATGAAAACGAGGTGCAATGAGATCTGTGCGATGAGTTTGCTGAAGGTGAGCTCTGGGAGAAATGTAATGAGCGTGAGATCCACATGTGATTGACTAAGAGGCTGCTAATGTGATTTTAGCCCTCCTTGATGAGCGGGTCAGCGCTCAGAGGGGGAGGGAAATAAAGGAGGAGGAAAACCTCGGGTCGCTTGCTTCCATCTCGGCTGCCACTTCAAAGGAGAGACGCCATGACGAGGGCCAGCGAGCCCTCAACAAACTCGGAGAGAGTGCGTTTCAAAAGTTTGTTTCTCAAGGTACTTCTCTGCGGTGGCGGTAATTAATTAAATCACATCAAGCGAGCGCAGAGATGACAGGCATTCTATCACGTCTCGTTTTCATTTGCAGCCTCTCGCAATGGTGACGAAAGGCAGATGAAAGGAGGGACCACACTGAGCAGGTTGCAGAACCGGGAGCCAGGTTTAATTTTTCACTTTCGTCACAAGAGACGTGCAGAGAGCAAACAAACCTAACCACAATGACTGTGAAAATGTTATTTCAGTTTTGCAGAAAGGAACTTGTTCATTTATTAGCATCTGTCAGATGCACAGTTCAGTCTGCAAAAATAGGAGTCCATTGGTTATGTGACATGGCATCGACAGCCATATCTTGCATCTTTCCTGACAACTTGGCAGGCGTGCATGTTTCTTATGTAAAGTCATAATACTATATAAACATTTTACCACAGGACCTGCTCATTTTTAGTCAGCACCTCCATGTTCAGGTTCATCAGTCATGAAAGTATTTCAAGCCACTCCACTGCTGAGCTAGAATGTTCATTGCAGCTTTTACATCTCTGAGATTCTTAAACTTTTTTGCTCAAATAAAATTTTTATTTCTTATAATCATGTGCTGAAGCTCAAGACCAACTATTAGTGAATTGAAGTGAATAAAAATAAAGAAAATTTTTATTCTAAGAATTCACATCACCAAATAAAAAATGGAAACAGCTTCAAACCTGCATCTGAAAACACCACTCTGCATCATGCAGTAGAATTTCAAGTAGGGATTTTTCATGGCTAAAAAGTATGAATCATGTTGTGAATGAAAACTGTAACTGCAAGCTTAGCAGTTGAAAGATTATTTAGTCATTGGCTAGAATTTGACTTCTTGGAGGTGGATCCATACCTTCAAAACGACGTCCTTGTCTCTTAATTTGGGTAAAAAAAATAGCCTTAAGTAGCTGGGAATATGTTTAATCTTGAAAATGATCAGCTCTGCTAACTTTAGTCACAGAGAAAAACAGCCTTTGAGCAAGAAAATGTTTCTTATATCAAACAGGCAAAGAGTTATTGAGGAATCATACACAGTTGCAACTGTGCACGCTTCCCCTTTGATGTGCTTGCCAGTTGCTGCAAGGGAGCAAGGCTTTCTCTAGTGTGTATCTCCTGAATGCGGTAGGGTTATGCTGTACCAACACATATGCACACACACACACACAAACACTTGCAGATTCACAAGTCATTGGGTTTTGGGGGAGAATGGGCATTGACCCTAATTTGAACGAGCCCATCAATAATGATGACGGACACACACTCCTCTCAGCAGGGACTGGATTGTGCTTCTTAGAAAGCCTCCACCTATCTCAGGCTCCCCGTGATGTAGGCCGTGTGCGGGGTCGACTCAGCAACCCTCAACATCCCCTTCCTGCTGTTAGGAGCGTGGGCCTGGCTTCAGTTCAACGCCATGGAATTATGGGAGGATAA
>OMKZ01016038.1:0-47735 GCA_900302535.1 Neoniphon sammara | reverse complement strand
GGGAGAGGAGGGGGGAGGAGGAGGAGGGAGAGGAGGAGGAGTCCCCGTGGAGAGGGACGAGGGCGAGGAGTCTCAGCTGAGACTGCAGCTTAAGAGGAAGCTGCAGAGGAACAGGACCAGCTTCACCCAGGAGCAGATCGAGGCTCTGGAGAAAGGTCAGACCATGCAAACACGCAAAGCGCTCTCCTGCTGCAGCCAATCACAGCCCTCCATGGGCGCTAGCCAGACCAGAGTATGTCGCATCGCAGCTTGTCCTGCTTTTCTTCACAGCCACTACCTTTTATAATGGATCATAATCTTTAGACTTTGTTTACCACTACTTGGTAAATGGCAGGAGACATAAAGTACCCTATGTAGAAACAGAAAACATTACATAACAGGATCCAAACAAAAGTCAGGGTATTTATGAGATATACACTACTGATTCAGAGTTCAGAGTAAGGCATTATTTTTGTCCATGGCAAGGCATTTTAATTCGCGATTGCTGCCAGCTGCATTTTTTGCACAATATCTATAATCTTCCCTCCAAAAGTCTATCTCATTTGCTCCAAAATGCTTCTGGCAACTATTATGGAAAAATCTTGAAAGTGCATCATTATTGTGGCTGTATTATGCAGTGAGATCTGGCCCTTGTAGCCTGATATCAGGCCACTGAGAGGGATCAGAAAGCCACCCTTGACTGGATATGGCTGCAGCGGGCCCTTGAGCTAAATAAGGACGCAATGTCCACTGTGCAGCCGAGTGGAAATGTATCACTGTGGTCACTCTGTGCAAATGACATTAATGAGGTACACTGACCTCGATGTACAGCCAAGGCACAATAACAATCATGTTGACACAAATGCCAATTAAAAGGATGCCAATTATAACAATTTTTGGGTTCAGTTCAGCTTTTTTACGCCCATTGTTATCACTCTGCATGCAATATGCATTTGTTTAGGTAGTGTGCACACCAATTGGTCCCTTAGGCTATAGTTAATTATTCACCATGTTGGTAATCTCTTAAAATGTATGCTCAGTAAAAGACAATCATTTTGCGTCAACCAAAACAAACCAAAAATAAATAAATAAATAAAATACTTTGGTAATATAATTATCCATGCTTTTTATATGTATGCATTTTTTAAACAAAGCATTAAATTCAGTTTCTGTGTTCATACATAATCAACATAGTAAACTAATGCGAGGTATCATAAGTGCAGACAGTTATATATATCAGACATTTCACTTACTAAACCTGAAACTTACTAATCCTGAAAAACTGAAGAGTTTATCAGGATGACTCAGACTGTCAGTTTTATGTTGAGGTTTTGTCTCGCTTCAGCTTGTCATCAACAAAAACATCAGCAGTTTGTCACCTTTAAATTAACTGCCACAATGAGGAGTGATACTGTGATACAGTAAATCTTATCAATGTGACCTCAGAGTCATTACTGTTTAAGCAAACACTGACCCAAGCATTAACTTATCTGTAGCTTATCTTGGGTTATAAGTCAGGACAATACAGGACAAAAAAGTGATACAGATGATCTGGTTCATACTGAATGCTGATCACCAGTATGTAATTTCTAATACTGTAAATTTAGAAAAAAAATAAAAATACTAAAAAAAGACTACTTAAACTAGTCAAACTAGTTTGAAATAAAGTGCTTAGGCAGCTTTGCATCTTGAATCCTTTCATTTTAATTTTCTGCATGCTCCATAAAGATGAATAATTTACACAAAGTGCAAAAGATAAATATTTAAAATATGGTTGTAAGGATATATCACAGCTATCTTATTTTCCATGGAAACATAATTAATGACACTGATATTAACGAGCTAGTAAAGGGTTAATATTGGCAAAAGGGTCATCATGCAAATAATTGACAGGTCATTAACTTAATTTCTTAATTATGTCTTGACTTATTGTTCCATGAAAAAGACAGAACTCAAAACTGAATTAATCCAAAAGATTTTAACTTGATCCAACAAGGGATACCAAGCAAACTGATTTCCAGAAGTGTTATAGTAATTAATCATCAGTTAATCCCCATATTATGTGTTTGACATGAGTTAATTTCTTCTGCAGAGTTTGAAAGGACACATTACCCAGATGTCTTTGCAAGGGAGAGACTGGCAAACAAAATTGATTTGCCAGAGGCCAGGATACAGGTAAGGCTGCGCTCAATCAATCCTCCATTGTACTGCAGTCACACTTCACTGCCATTTGAACCTGGACCCATTTAGTTTTTATGTAACCCTGATGTCCTTATGAAAGTGGATTAACCTGAAACCCTTAATAATGAATGAAATTTAATTTAATCTAAATGTGCAGAAGCCGAGCCTCCATCCCAGCATTTTCTGAAATATTGAAAGCCTGGCCATACCACCACATGATATATTTAATGTGCACTACTGTGATAAACACGCTTGACATAGCTCTGTGATTGACAGGTATGGTTCTCAAACCGAAGAGCCAAGTGGAGGAGGGAGGAGAAGCTGCGGAACCAAAGGAGGTCAGGGGGAGGGACGTCCTGTTCACAGACCCAGGCCCCCCTGACCACTTCCTTCAACACATCTGTTTATCATCATCAGCATGGCAGCAGTTCAGGTTAGCACTGACTTAATGCAACCAGTCAGTCGATGCAAGGTGGCAGTTAAACATTATTTATTTACCCACCGATCATCATAATTCCTCTGCATATATACACATGAATGACACTGGGTTATCACTGTCAACAAAGTCTGTGCATCCTTTGATTGTGCATCAAAGATACTTAATGTCCCTATGATGAAATATGATCAATTTACAGAGGTTTTAGAGATTGTTGGATTTTATTGTATTTTTTCATCTCCTCTTTAGTATTCTATTTTAACTGTAAAGCACATTGCATTGCATTTGGCTATATTAAATGTGCTATTCGAATAAAGTTTGGTTTGGTTTTAATGTACGAGTTTATATTTGGTCTCTGTGGTTTATATATGGTGCCACAAATATTTTATTTCAGTGATTGATGTTTTTTTGGCCAGTAAACAATCACAGTTTTTCCATTAGCATGCATTTATGTTACAATATTTATTCTGTGCCTAATGCATTGGGTTATACGTGTAGTTATTCACATCACATGTAGTTTGATGTCTGTGTGTGTGTGTGTGTGTGTGTGTGTGTGTGTGTGTGTGTGTGTGCACTCACTGTCTCTCTGTGTCTCTCTCCAGGGTCCATGTTGAGTCAGGCTGAGTCGTCCCTGCCCAGCTACAGCTCCTTGTCAGTTTTCTCCTCTGGAGTTCAGGTTGGACATTCATCATTCATCACCAGCTTCCAAACTTCATCCTAACAGGTCACAGTCGCAGAGCAGAACTGGTTCACCCCCTCCTTTACGTCACCTCCTGGGTCTAATAAATAAATAAATATTACCTCTAATACATACAGGAATAGAATAAGTAGATGAGAAAAGATAAAAATAAGAATAATAAAGAATAATAAACATACAAACATTAAATAAAGAGTAAAAAATTAAAGCAAATTTAGAAATGTGTGCATTAAGAGGTAATTTTAAAGATTACTTTTACCATCCAAATTTCCAGTCATCAATCTACATTGTGAAATGGACACAACGGATCTTCGATCTCACCACCATTTTATTTGGGATTAAATGTCCTTCCAGGTGTAGCTAAGCTTTAAAGGTGATTCGTTTAGATTAGATTATAAAATTATAAAATTAATTTGAAAGAGAATCGGTTGCCTTTATAATTGAAACAAACTGGAGACACTTTTGACTGAGGCAGGAGCTGAGGGAGCTGCCTAAACAAGAGGATATAAAACCATGAGGGAAACCAGATATTTGTCCTGGGCTTGCTGGGTTTGGGGCAAAAACCTGGCACTTAAAATCCACATTGCTGTACCAAAACAGCACCCCAGCCTTATCAGATGGATATAATTACAGCGCATACATTTTTGTTTCCTGTATTGGCACTGGAAAAAATGAGGGCTGCTGCTGCATACTGTATTATTACCATACAGCACTGCTCTAGCGCCTCCATGTGGCTGGATTGAAACTGTGCTCACACACTTCTGGCATGCCATATAACGCTTAGTCAGGTTGTGGTGTAGTATTACTATATTTGTCGCTACAAACTAATTTTAAAAGATTACAAGTGTCATTCTAAGATGTTATGTGGTCACTTTGTTGCTTGGAAATAACATCTAACCCAAATCTCACCTCTCCCTCGCATCTCTTCCTCTGTGTCTTCTCACACATCTGTCTGTCCACTTTTCAGTCTATCCCTCCACAGTCGGCCTCCTCCTACTCTTGCATGTTACCTCCGTCCCCCTCCGCCCCGCGCAGCTTTGACTCATCCGCGTACTCCTCCTCTCACCTGCAGACTCCATCCTCGGCCAATTCCAACACCGGTGAGTCTCTCTGTCGGTTTGCAGTGTAGTTGTGGGCTCGCAGAGGATGGGCACAGGCAGTTAGGTCTTAGGGGTAGTTTTGACTGTATGCTTAAATGCACTGGGTGTGAAACTCGTCACTTTCAGCTACTTACTCACGACTCTGTTTCCTTCCCACACAGGACTCATATCTCCTGGGGTTTCGGTGCCGGTACAGGTTCCAGGAACTGAGCAGCAGAGCATGAGTCAGAGCCTGGGCCAGTACTGGGCCAGACTACAGTGAAACACAGACAGTTGCCACCAACCAGCATAAAAAAGGAAGTCAAAAAAGGGCATGTAAAGAAAAAAAAAAACAAGAAAAAGAAAAAAAGAAAAAGTGGCAAGAAAACAATATGGGGAAACACGGGTTTAAGGAAGCACAGGACTGAGCTATGGAGGGGCCTCAATGAGTTGCAGACCCCGATATGCATTAAATGTTTACAAATTCAGCCAAGAGCAGCTTTGGTTGCACTTAACAGTACTCTGTTCGTAATGGTATTTACTTAGTATTTTATTGTGTCACTTGTTTTTGGCCTTCAGTTAGATCAGCGGTGCATGATCCACAAGTAAGAAGCCACAAAAGAAGAAATTTTAGCTTGTTCCACAGAGCTGTGGATGCAGGGATTGGCAGATTAGATACCTGTCTGCCTGTATCATCTAAATCTCTAAATCGGAGCTTTTAACATAAATTGTTGCGATGTGCCGTCATTTATCAACCGTGGCAGAAAACAGCTCTGAGTTTTGGATTACAAAAAGTGCAAAAGTTAACCTAATTTTACCATGTGCTGTTTGCAGCACTGTTGAAGTTTATCAGAAAACAGCTTTATTGATTATGAATTGTGGCCTTAAAGAGTTTAAAAGACAGTTGTGGTAATAATGAGGCCTTGGTGCACCCACATGCTGAGCAAATGTTTGCGGTTTAGAGATTAAAATTATTTATGATTCCTTCATTTAAGAAAATGCCTCAATGTTATTAAGTGATTAAGCGGTACTAAGGAAATACCAGCAGGTGTTTGTATTGTAAAGTGTAACCACAGTTTCTTGTTACTTGAGCAGCTCAAAGATATTGTGGTAGCTAGCTTGTTCTCTAGGCATAAGCTGTGTAAGGCTGTATACTACTGTGAAGATTTTCAACTTGCTTATGGCAATCACTTTTACTAAAACTGAAAATTTACTAAAAAAGTTTAAATCCTGCCAGCAACATTACACTCAGACTGATTGCATATTTTTGTACAGAAAGCTGTGTATGATGAAGATAACTGTAGAATAGTGTTAAATGTTATTGGAGGGCAGAATGTAGCAAGTTTTGGACTAAAATCACCCTCAGAGCCCAAATTTAATTTGTTAAAATGATTAAATTATTAAGGATCCACCAATCCAATATGGTTATCAGACATAATCTGATATTAGGCTAAAACAGGATGTTGGTATCACATAATTTTTCCAATAGCAACGTGCCAGAAATTCATGAAATGCAACTTGATTTTCTGCTTTTTTATATGTAGAAGGATGTTGGACCTTTCTGATGGAGAAAAATCAATTATATCTCAATCTTGTGTGTCCATTAGGCCCAAACTAGTGATCTAAGTCTGGAGGCCTATTCAGTTTGGATGGATGAGATCTACATTCATCAAACAGTGCATAAAGTTTAGGACTGTAGGTGTCACTGTGTCTAAGGACTCTGATCCTGAATCAGTATTAGCAGTGGCATCAGGACTGGCACTGCTAAGCAGTATTTGTATATGAGCATGAATCCATGAGCCAATGACAATCAAGCATCATTAAACACTAAATGAAAGGAGGTTGTGTTCAAACAATCAAATGCAAACACTTCAGAGACTGACAATCAAAGCAGGAAGTAGAGGAGCCAATGATCAACCAGGATAAACTGTGAAGCTGTTGCAACACTATCCATACAATAGCAATGGTATTAAACTGTGCATGACCAAAAATATACGCCGCTAGACAATCAGTTATTTATTTACAGAAATGAATCAAGTATTGTAAAATACTGTTACTGTACTTTGCAGGGTCTTAACCCATGCTCACTTTCCTCTGACTATATTGTTTTTGTTGATGCATCTCAGTTTAATCTCCAATGAAATGTCTTTCAGCTCTTATTTGTCTTTTCACTTGTTCACATAGGTCCTCTGTGGTTTCTGTTGTTGTGTGACTTTGCTGTGTTAGTACTGTATAGCTACCAAGAGTCAACCCTTTTGTGAAGGCCTTGGATCCCTTTAATGAAAATAAAACTGTGTGTTATAAAAGATGAATTGAAGTCTTCCTTTATATTATTTTATTTCATTTTAATCAATGTCCTTATCTTATTTTTCAAGATAAAGGGTAAGGTAATTACATGTACTTATGTTATTTGTTTGATTAAATGTAGCATTTAAAGCATGTTTAAACCCACTGTCCATTAGCAAAATAGAAATAAAAAAATAAGATATACAGTATTAAAATTTTACAGCTTTAAGTGAAGAAAACCAAAAAAAGCACTATGAACAAATAAGCAAACACGGGGCCTATTTTCGTCGGCGAAATAATATTTGGCACAGGTTTTCATCGCAATTAGTGATACGTACCCATGCGTTAGTAAGACGTAGCCACGACTTAATGTGGCGTGGGAACCAGATACCTGAGACTTATGGCCATACTATTTTTTCCACCAGTCGCCAGGGGGCAGCATAATACGGCGCACAAAAAAATAATAAAATCACATTTAGACAACGGAGAGGGGTCTCGAGGTTCTCACCGGAAAATTTGGGGATTTTTCATTTTATTTCCTACAGCTCTATAACACAATACCATCTTGAAATTAATAAGCGTCAGAAATTACCGATAAAAATGCAACATATTTTTTAAACACTTAATTTTGAATTTGACCAATGTAGATATCATCGAACTTTGATACATTTTATGGCATAGCTATTTTAAAAGCAGAATCATGGTTGGTAAATCAGCAATGAGCAGACATTTATTGTGTGTGCTGTCTTTAAACCAGAAGGAAAAACAAGCTTCTTACGTCCTGCGATTTATTCACTTACAGAAGAAACGGACAAGAACGGGGAGAAAATGGTCTATACAGCATATAGGCTGCCTCAACTTTTTTCTTTTCTTTTTTTCCCCAAACATAAATACATATGTATTCTCTCTCTCTCTCTATCTCTCTCTCTCTCTCTGTGTGTGTGTGTGTGTGTGTGTGTGTGTGTGTGTGTGTGACTCACGCACAGTCAATTGCGACATTAGTTCTAAGCCTACTGCCGTGAGTGGTCACTGGTGGAAATGGGAGTCCCCCCTCCCACTCCCCCCCTTTGCTAACCATTAGCAGTGCAGCATTTTGTGCTAATGGCATTACTCACTTGGGCCCTGGAGAATGGAGAGAAATTAAAGATGGGAAAGGAGGAAGAGGATGAGGGACCGAAAGGGAAATATAATACCAGTGATGCTTTGCAGAGCAAGTAAACAAGCAGAAGCATGACCGTAATGGGACTGTAAGTTGGCATGTGAGATGCCTGTGCACTCCAGCTTAATGTAGCGTCATCAATTTCAGTTTCCCAATCACAGTAATGTATCATAAGGCCCTCAAATGTATCACAGGCCATATATGTTCTCTGTCGGCTTCATATAAGGAAAAATAACACCAATAAACCTGGTTTTTGTTGGAAATGAGAGCTACTATTCAAGTTTCATTTGAAATTGTTTCACATTGAACTGTTCATTGAGCATATAGCAATATTGCATTTTTTTCTAAATACAGTTGGGCCCTTGGAGCATTTCAAGAGGATTAACACTACAAAAATATGATTGAAGTGCTCTATATTCAAGCGCAATTCATATCCCAACTGACACACCCCGCCCATACAAATGAAGACAAAGGGAAGTATCCTTACTGTGTCATCTCAAACTGTCCCTAACAGGGCACCACAAAATAAAATGCAGACAGACAGTCCCACCTGAAGGGAACAGGTTGTGCCTCTCTTGGTTGAGCTTGGTGTCACGGTGTTGATGTCTCCCAGGAGGAAAGTCCTGGGTTTGATTCCCGACCCCAGTAGTCTGCATGTTCTTGTGCTGCCATGGGTTTCCTCCCTCAGACCAAAAACATTTGAGTCAGGTGAATTAGAGGAAGCTCTAAACTGCACATATATGAACGTCACCTATCTGTTTTGATGGACTGGTCACCTGCCTAGGTTGTTTCACTGTGTTTCACCCAGATTTATAATAATAATAAAAAACAACACATTATATTATATTGGCATATTGAACTCTCTATGATCTCACACAGTGAAGATGGTGCCTGTTTTTTTTTTTATGTCCCTCCATCATGGTGCATGATATGCAGGACATTATGATACACACCACATATGGCCCATATACAGTTGGTGATTTGATTAGATTCTCCAGTGCCTTGCTTGCACATGAAAAAATACATATTTCTGAAAACTCCTGTTAACTCAGCTCCACCCAACTCTGCACAACACACTGAACGTGTTTGCACTTTGACACATAGGCACCGATGCACTTTTACCTACTGGCTCCCCTTTTATGTTTTATTTTCAACTCTTCACTCTATGTGTTTGCCTTTATTTGATATCTGGCCATTACTTGTTCTCTTAAAATGCAAACTCCTGTCATGAATTGACAGACAATAAAGTTTTTGAATATGAATGTAATGATTTAAGGCACAGAGTGCACATTAAAGCCATCTAGACTCGAGTATGGCTCTACCAAGGACGGATGGTACAACACAATGAGTAAGTATTTTTAATTGATCCTCGGGACATAAAAGCTAAGTCAAGACCCACTGAAGTAACCCTACAGTAAATTAGATTTAATCCATAACCTCTATGAATATCACAGGAATATTGCAGTGATGACATGAGGGGGATATACCAGTTTAATAACCACATAAACCGCAAGTCATGATAATAATACTATATGAATATTAAAGTGATTTTTTTAAAGGTTGTAACTTACAGCAAATTACTTTGGCATTAACTGATTGACAGTCATGCCAATAAAAAAGGTTTTAGTGAGTGAGTAAGGAGATGGGGAGGGGGCAGTGAGACAGAAGGAGGAAGAAAGAGACCCTCCTTCTCCACTAAGATTTGGGGAAGTTGCGATTCTCACTAAAAATGAATATATCGTGAATTAAAATTTTTTTCCCATACCACATAAACTTCTCAAGCTATAGCGTGAGAAAATTCAGTTTGTGATATCAGTTGCAAAATCTGTTTTTCTTGTTCACAGGGAAATGAGCACCGTCACTGAAGATTGTACAACAATAATTATTTGTTTTGTTGATTGCTGTAAGGCTAATTATCGCGAATCAATTATTTTGTAATGTAACTTTCCGCTTTGGCAATATGTAGAACACTGTCAAAACATCCAATTACATTCCCTCCACCCCCCACCTCTCCACCCCTTCAGCGCTAAAAAAGCAAAGGGATAGCGAGACATAGAGGTTTCACGTGGCAAGAAGGCAACAACTGTAAGCTGCGTTTTTTATTATGATTAATTTGATTTGTCAGTTAATAAATTCATTAATTATGTTCCTTTGTTTCCCCCTGAGTGATTGGAATGGAATTGAGGCTTCTGTCATGGATGATTTTGACCCCAGTTATCTTACCGGGAAGTCCATTACCGGTGCCTGACCAATACACCAGAGGGGTGGTAAGTGCATCAACATATTTCACGCTTTACTCAATATTTGAGATTTAAGTATGTATCAGTGCCAAGTGAATTTATTTTCTCTCTTACGGTATCACTGCGTAGGATATTTGCATATTTGCGTATTGTATCCTCCTGCAGTTAATTGATAATTTTTTTTTCTATGGGAATTATAAGGGTAAATAAATCTTGATCCCAGCCTGAGAGTCTTGTTGACCGACCGGACAGATATACGCGACCCATTTAGCATTACGCAGTCGGTGAGGCAAGCAACGCACCGTTATAAACCGTTTGAAACCGCTGGAAATTGAGGCCACGGATGCTGTAATAGTCATGTTTTGTCACATTTTTTTTTAAGCTGCAAGAAGTATCCATATAGTCTTGTAATCGCCCCTAAGAGCTCATTTTGTGTGGAAGTGAAAGTGAAAAAATCTGACATCTGGGTGAAGGAACGTCACTTTTTCCCCCCAAATGTTACTTACTTAAAGAGTTTTACTGTATCAAATGGGGTAACCTGCTTGATTCCAAGATACTGTCAAACAAACCAACAAACAAACAAACAAAAACTTGCATTATTTAGTTGTGTGATTTTTCTCTCTTTTTTGCTTTTACAAAAATAAAACTTATTGTAAAGACTGCGTGAAGATCAAGTTCCTTGATAAGGTGGACATCCTTTGCGGTGTCAAAGCCACAAGGTCACAGTTGACAAAGCAAGACAACACCTTTCCTTTCATCTGCAAATAGAAGGGTGGAGGCGGAGGGGGACGTGTTTCAAAATTATTCTTGAGAAACAGATGTTACTTGTTTTGATATTTAAAAAAAAGAAAGAAAGAAAGAAAGAAAGAAAGAAGAAAAAACACACTGGGTGTGATACCCAGTGCTTCTCATATATCATCAGAGCTCTATTCAGTGTTAGTGAAATGTGATATCAATATGTTTGAATTTAAAGTTGGCCTAGAGCATGCTATTTGCAAGATGCAAAATACCATATATGTATACTGCCTTTCCCCCACTAAGCAACTCACTCAACTAGGACAGATCATAAAATATTGATTAGAAAAAAGGGCTGACACTACACAATGCATTGTGTGTAAAGCCCTGGGTCTGACATGAGACTCAGTAAGAATAGAGGATGATCTGTACATGCCAGCAGGGCTGCTATCATCCCAGATGTGGATGTATGTAACATGAATTTACAGCAATACTGTCAGTGTTCAGATTTATTGCTGCTCTGTAACTCACAGAAAATTAACGACAACTAGGAAGCACCTGTAGTTTTAGACCCTCATTTCCTGAAAAAAAAAATCTCTGACTGAAAAAAGGTTAAGATTCCATTACTGTGAATATGTATAATTAATATTCCATAATTTTAGTCATTGAACTCATTTGATTATTCATCCATCCATCCATTCATTTTCTTTTCTTCTATAGACTGTATTTTGCCAAACACCCTTGTCACCTTCCATTAGAAACTGTACCTTGTTCGTAGGACCATATTAGGAAGTAGTTTGGTCTCCTCACTCCTTATTGGCTAATTGTATCATTGTCTCTGTGTGGCTTGCCTGTTGTTTCAATTAATTGTCAAAGCTTCTGTAAGGTCTGATGTCTGTATACTTTCACAAACTAGTGATGGTTTGTGTACCGAAATGTTTTCTTTTTCTACACCTTTAATTTTTGCACTTTTGTCAGAGCAGCATTATGGAGTAAATCTTTTTGTTTGTTTTTTGTACTTTTGGTATCAGTTGACCCCTTTATGGTGTTTGAGTTCTTTCTAGTTTTTTTCTAATTAATTATCAGGAAATCATAACTGAGTGAGTTTCCTCTGATCTGTTTCTTTTCCTTGCAGGATTGGTTGAGCAGGTATGGCTACCTCCCTCCTCCTGACCCGCGTACAAGTAAACTACAGACCAAGGAGGGAATTGAGAAGGCGATCCGCCTCATGCAGCGATTTGGTGGAATAAAAGAAACTGGGGTGCTCGGTAATGACCGCTCAACGTGACTGTGTGGTTCTAATGTACTTGGTGTTAAGAGAACAGGATTTATTGGGCATAGTTCCTTGGTTGGCTTCCAGGTGTTGCTTGCAAAACAGACATGGACCGAATGGACCAAAACTTTCTATACTCTGCTCTTTTGTTTCTGCAAATGTTTCTCTTCTCTTGCAGACAGTGAAACTTTGAAGCTCATGTCTACCCCCCGTTGCTCTCTCCCTGATATTGTTGGGAGCGAGGACATGCTGAAAAAGAGGAGGAGAAAAAGATATGCCCTGTCAGGCCTCAAGTGGCAAAAGAAAGACCTTACGTGGAGGTGTGTTTTCTGTGTAGCTGTAACCCAATCTTCTATGAATCATAACATTTGGTATATCAAAAACAATTGTTCTGAGCTTTGATATCTTGAAAAAAAAAAGTTAAAGCCTTGATTTCAAAATAAGATATCAGATATATATCTATATATTTTTAAAGTGATACCTTCGTTTACATTTTAGACAAACCATGGCAGGATATTAGGTAACTTAAAGGAACAGTTTACCCAAAACAAAAACAAAAACAAACAAACAAAAAAGTTATTTTCCCAGTAGATAGATACAGTTTAATGTTGCTCTTCAGCAGGAAATAGTTCCAAGAAAACTCTTCACCCTCAAGGGAAAATATCTGTTTTTGTATTCTGGGTGCACTGTTCCTTTAAGTTGCAGAAATGACATTTTTACACCATAGATCCTCAGTCCTTTAGCAATGCTGAATGATGACCTTCAGATCAAATTTATAAAACAAATCTGTTTGTCACTCATATAATCAAAGCCTAGAAAATCAGATTATTAACAGACTTGTGTGTGCAGTGTCCACAGTTACCCAGCAGCCTCCGTCTCGCCCTCTCTGCACTCCAACTTGGTGGACACTCTCCTGACTCACGCCTTCAAAGCCTGGAGTGACGCGGCCCCCCTGAATTTCCAACGGCTTCGTGCTGACAGCAGGGGGGCGGCGGCTGAGGGGGACATCAGAGTGTCTTTTACCCGGTTGCTGCACGACGACGGGTACCCTTTTGACGGGCGGGGTGGCACCCTGGCCCACGCCTTCTTTCCCGGCAGGGATGAAGTGGCGGGTGACACGCACTTTGATGATGATGAGATCTGGAGCTACGGAGGTATTCGCTGATTGAAATTGTGATGGATGGATGATGGGATGGATGGGTGGAGAAACTGTTTTCAAAATGTAACTGACAATCTGCCTGGGTTGTGTGTGATCAGAGAGCGAGCTGCAACGCACAAACAGATAGAGAGTCTTTGGCAAACTGAAAGGGATGCATATTCAATAATATCAAATCTTTGAATATAATCTGCACTTCCTCAGGTGACGGCGGCAGCACGGACTTGTTCACAGTTGCAGTGCATGAGTTTGGCCATGCCCTGGGCCTGTCGCACTCCTCCTCTGATCCGTCCATCATGAGGCCCTATTACCAGGGTCCTGTAGGAGACGTTGCCAGCTACCAGCTCTCCCTGGATGACAAGCAGGCCATCCAGCAGCTCTATGGTCAGTGACTGGCTGGACTAATGCATTCTGGATCAGAGTGTAAAGCATGTGGTATCCTTAATCTCCTGATTTACGTATCAGAGCAATGCTTTGTGATATTTATTATGTCCCATATATATGTGTAGACATAATGTGTTTACTATGTTTGCCTGTGTGTTTGTCCTCCAAGATATTTTTTAAGTCTTCAATCAATTTAAGTGAGAACCCAGCAAAAAACATGAGACAGCAGGACAAATGTGCATTCACTGAGGCATAGACATACAGTGAACATCAGGGTCAGAAGTAAATGGTGGTTTAGTTCAAAATGCCCATGGGAAATGCACCCAATAATTGGCACTAAGGTTTCTGTGCTGAGCTATTTATTTTCATTTTTATTTTATTTTATTATTTTTTATATGTTTGTGTCAATACTTTCCCCCATGGGCTACTGTAGGTGAGTTGTGGTAGCCTATGGATGGGTGACTCCAGTAAGTTCTGGGCAAGAAAAATTGGGCAGTTTTTTGAATAGATAGATAGATAGATAGATAGATAGAGATATAAAAACACACACAAACAAACAAACACACACACACAAACACACACACACACACACACACACACACACACACACACACACACACACACACACACGTACAACGGTGCTTTTCAGGTGATTTCATCATTTCCTTCTGTGTCTAAAAGAAGACATTAGCTTGTATCCTGTCTGTCATATCCTTGGCTGACAAGAAACCGGACTAGTTGCGTGAATTTCTCATGTCCTGTCACCACCTCTCATTGCCTCATCAGTTTAGTTTTCTCTCACTCCTCTCTTAAAGGTGTTAAGGGTGACAGGCCAGTGCCACCGGGTGGTGATCCCGACCTCCCACGCCTGCCAAGTCCACCGCCGCCAAGACCAACACAAGAGTGAGTCGAGCTGGAGGGAACAAAGCAGTGGAAGCTACATTTACAAGCCAAAGATTCATCATTTGCAAAACATAATGTTCCGCAATGGTTTCATGAAAATCATGTGACTGAGTGGCATTGAACAGCACGCAATCACATGGCACACATACAAAAAATTATGACTAACTTTAAACCAGTGGACAGCTATAAATAGAGAACCCTCTGATCAGTCTTGTGTGATAGCATTTGGTCTTCTTGCACAATCTGATGAATTTCTGTAGATCTGCATCATATGAAAATGTTATTCAACTTCTGTGTCAGTTCTGATCCCTCATCGGCGGAGCGCTGTCAGGGAGGCTTTGACGCAGTGGCCAACATCAGGGGTGAAGTCTTCTTTTTTAAAGGTAAGGAAAACAGCCAGGGCTGTGCTCACCGGACACCATCCCAAGCAATGTTAGATATGGCCACAAGGGGGCTCCACTGTCCCTTTTCTGAAAAAGTCAGTCAGTAAGTGACTTACCAGTTTGTAGGCCTTCATTCATAGCAGGGGTTTGGCAATAAATGGATGTGGTGCATGGTGCATCTCACTGGAAATGCACCATGCGTGGATAAAACAGTATCAGAATTTGAATGTCACACAGTTATTTTTGTTCAATGACCCCAAAATAATTGTCTGTTGCATGTAGTGCTCATGACTGGCTAGTACTCAAAAGTTTAATACTAACATTAGGAATGCAAAGGACTTTATTTGAGGTGGTGCTCATAGGACTGACATAACACTGTCATAACTGTGGCATGATAGCTGTCATAAATAGTAATGAATATTTATGTCTGCTGTCATTAGGTGTCATTATGTCATTTTCCCCGCAAAAGGGACATTTATCTTTGTCGACAACTTGACATTAGCCAAGACGATGTCAACACTGCAGGGAAAGTGACATAACTGAACAAATGACACTTAATCACAACAATCATACATATTCATTAATGTTCAAGACAGCTATTGTACACACACAGTGGTCATATTGGTGCCATTTGAATGCTCACTTCATTTACTTTTCCTTGTTGAGGTGAGCACTTCTGGAGGACCAAGCAAGACGGCTCTTTGGTCTCACTCAGACCGGCTCTGACGAAGAATTTCTGGATGGGCCTTCCTCCAGGAACAAACAAGATCGATGCTGTGTACGAAAGGAAGAGCGACAGCAGCATCATATTCTTTATTGGTGAGAAAGACTACTGCGATGGTGCATGGCCATGCTTTTGAATTTATATTTGGAAGTGACAATTTGAGACAAGTTCAAGTAGAATATCTTCATACCTCTTGATTTCTTTCATATTGTATGTCAACTTGCTCCGTATATTTTGCCAGGGCAGGGAATAGGAGTAAATCTGCTCTTGTTCAATTCCCCCCTCCCAATGGTAATCGGACAGTTTCATCGCTTTTTCTGCCTTTAAGGACTATATTACCGACACTTACAGGCACACATGCAATTGTTGCTCAACAAAATGTACATAGTCACCTTGTCTCTTTCAACATCACTGATTTACTCATGTTTTTTGTTGCCCTCTTTGAACTATTAGCCTTCTTGTCTTCCTTTTTTTGTTCTCTTTTCCCCAGTTCCCGTTAATAGGACATCTTTGTAAATTGTTCTTAATTAACTTGTCTGATTAAGTAAAGGTGAGACATATTAACAGAGGACAAACAAATGCACAAAATGACAAGAATACAGACATTCAATAGTGCTGAGTCAATTATCTGTCCACATTTGTAAACATGACAAAGTCTCAGCAGTGAGTTTTTTTTTCTCTTCCCCCGGCTGCAGGATCTCAGTACTGGGTGTTCAGAGACAATGTGGCCAAGGAGGGCTACCCGCGGCCGCTGTCCGACTGGGGCATGAGGACGGATGGTGGGAGGCTGGTGGACAGGGTGGAGGCGGCCTTCATCTGGGCCCACAACGGCAAGACCTACCTGTTCAGCGGAGGGGAGTTTTGGAGGTTCGACGAGAGCCAAAAGAGCGACCAGGTGATCAAGCAGCCGGAGCCGGGCTACCCGCGAAAAGCCAGCCTCTGGAAGGGAGTCCCCGCCCACCCGGATGACATCATCAGCTGGAAGGAAGGTAATATTGTGCTAGCTGTTATTTCTTTTTTTGTAACACATACATGTTCTTGTATTTATGCATTCATAGCATTTTCAATAAACAAATATATACCTAAATCCTTTTACTTTGTCCACATTTCCACCATACCTCAGAAATTCCAAGTCACATAATCAACTAAAATCAAAACAATTCAATATTCTGATGCAATTTAGGTACATCATGATTAAAGCCTACTCCTTTAAATTAGATTTAAGTTCAACGGTACAGCCCATATCGACTTAATCCATGTCTTAAACACAGGAGTACTACCAAAACTTGGAAATAAAATAAAGTAATTACAGCATATTCTGTATTCTTTGGTATTGTCACTACATCAACATTTACACATTTGGTCTCTGTAAATAATATTATAAAGAGTAAGGTCAATATGAAAAGTGCCCTGAGGTAACTTCAGTTATGATTCGGCGCTATATAAATAAAACTGATTTGACTTGACTTGAATTCAAGTGACTGCAATAATGAATCAGCTGGATTTAAATAGCACAAATTAGGTAGCCATTACTAAAATGACACCTTGTCAAGTTTTCAAAGTCATGCTAAAATGTCCAAAGTGACCTGTGAACAGGACAGCACTAATGCCATAATGGTAGAGGTGCGACCATTACACCCCTACGTTATGGGGTTAGGTGTGTGCACAGGACCAGATGGAGTTAATTTTAAAGGTGCAGTATGAAAAATTTGTTGTTACTTTTGTGAGTAGAAAAACAAAAGGAATAAAATAACCCCGCTGTTGGTCTTTAGGAGATGCCTACTTCTTCAAGGATAATGTCTACTGGGTCCTGGAGAGAGGGGGGCTGGACCAAGAAAACGTCACGCCAAAGTCCATCGGTGAACACTGGCTCAGATGTCCAGCTGCTGCTCCTCCCAGCACTCCAGCCAGTCATCACCCAAAAGACTGCAGCTGCGAACTGAATGGATCCTATGCATTGCCCAGAGGCAGTTGGCTGCTTCTGTTGTGTGTTACATTGGCAGTTGAACTACTCATGAGAAAATAGAAAGGTAATTTCATTGCTTTGGCGCAGGTTCTGTTTTGGGAGCTGTTTGATGTCTGTTAAAACTGTGAAGCCGTGCAGGTCAATTTGGTGAAAATGCCTCATCCTCCACTAGAGGGTAGTATAGAGCCTTTACAACATCACGTTCACATCAAACATTACAACCCGGTCGTATCTGGTTTCAAATTGGCCGCATGTCAAATTAAAAGCTTGAGTTAAGTCCTTTTTGTTTTGTTTCCTTTTACCCATCAAAACACATAAAGCAACCTATGGAAATGTAAGGAACTGCATTCTCCCTCCATTCTGCTCTAGAATTTCACTCTTCCTTCGCTAGTTAAAGCATTTAATTACATGGGCATGTATAGGACTGTGCATTGAAACTCAACACTGAAACACAGCACTCTGGCAACTCCCTCATAATGAGGTCCTACACAACAGCCTTGTGTTTGGACACTAAATGTCCATATGAGACTCAGGGATGCAGACAAACATCCCTGCCCAACAGGATTTCTGATCACAAATAAATAAAATATCAAAGCTTATTTTTATTTCAGAATTCAATATAGATAGTATTTATTTATTTATGTGCCTAGACTCAGTGTTAACATACATTTGGATCTCTAAGAAGAAATATTATTATTATTATTTGAGTTCAATCCTGTGCCTTTTGTGTTGAATAGTGGATTGTATAGTAAGTGAGGAAATTGGTCAAGCAAGATGGTTTAGATTTAGTTGAGTTTAGTTGGGTGTGTTGGGTTGCCCTGGGGGAAAACTTTCCCTCAGGGCAACTCAACACAACTTCTAACAAAAAGATGGCAGTGGTAGGTACTTTATTTTAACAATTGCTTACTTTTAAAGCCAATTAATCTGTGCATCGAGCCTGTTGATTTTAGAGAGCCAAATTGAGATTTTTTCACAATGTGGTGTCAAATTAGGACAGATGTGAGCTGTATGCTTTGTCATTAGCCATGTAACAGCAACCAAACCGGCTTTTTCTGCTTTTGTGATGCCCAGTGGCTGTTCTTCTCGTGGAGATGGATGTATTACAACTAATTGTAATGACATAATTAATTTGAAATTAGCACAAATTAGCTAGTCTACAAAACTGGCACCTTGTCATCATGTCACATCAAAAAAACATGCTGAAATGTTTTAGGTGATTTCAGAACAGCATTGCACTATTGGTGCAATAGGGGCAAGTATATGCAAAGGAAATTAATAAATCAAGCAATTTTAAGTGACTGCTATATGTTTATAGAAGATGCCAACATTGATTTATTTACTTTTTTGTGTTGTGTCTGTCTCACAATAGTCTAATCTTGTATTTTTATTGTTCAGGCTCATAAAAGAGGAAAAGATTTGTGACAGCCATTCAGCCTCTGTCATGGTTATGTATGTGACTCCCACATGGTGCTGTGACTCCCAGATGAAACACTTTTACAGTACATACTGTTCATTCTCCGGTGATCAATATCAGTCCCTTATGGAATCCACCTACCCTGCTGATCAATATCTGCCTCCATTAGGAACATCTCTCCATCTGGGCCATGCCATTAGCTTGTCTCAGTGTCAAATCAAGTCTGCTGGGGTTTCACCCAGCTGTTCTGTAACCCCGCTGTTGCTGTCAAAATGTAGTAGATGAAATGCGACATGATAAGAAGAGCTATTTGTCATTTTTTTGTTTTACACTGTGGCTGCTCTGCCTCTCGCCAGTTTGCTCAGATCTCACCAAGATATCCCCTTTCAAAGCAACTCCGCCCCATTTCTGAACACAAGGGCAAAACTGACCAGGTTACTTAAATCATGCTATGAACCTGGTCTTTCCAGAAAGGGAAGCCTATAGGGGGCAAAATGTTGTTTTTGAGATAAGGAGCTGTCTTTGGTTGTGACTATTCAGCTTAGAAACTCAATGGAGCCACAGCCACAAGGCTGAACACGTCCCGGTTCAAAACTAATCATGATACTGCCAAAAAGGAGCATCTGACATCACTTTCTCTTGGGATTTCCAAAACGTCCATTTGGAGACTTTTATTGGTCTTTAGGGCTCCATTAGACAAAAAGGGTTTATATTTCAATAACAACACACCATATACTCACCAAAAGAGGTTTTCTATTTTTTATTCATTTTTGTTCATCATCACCTCTCCTAACCTCATTGAGTGTCCCAAAACCTCTCCATCTCCAATTTACTGGCAGAGTGAGCTCTACAGCTCGCTCTGCCGGTCGGTCAGTCCACAAAAATTTCCCCGCCCTTTGGCAGCCACAGTTTTCACTCTAGGAGGCTGAAATTTGGCATGAAGGTAAAGTGTGCATGTAAAGGTGTGTGTCTATATTGTAAGTGTATGCCAGTTGGCACAAAGGGGATGTGGCAGTGGGAGTGGCCTATAACAAAAAAGGCGCATAACTTCTACATTACATGGCCAAACTTTGTTGAAAGACACACACACGCGCACACACACATGATTTTGCCACGCCCCCTTTCATAAATCATGAACCATTTCTCATAGACACGTGTGGGAGGCATCATCACTCAGCAGAGTGCAATGATGTCCTGAGTTAGCCCTGCCACAAAAATCTATCCATTCATTGGTCCATAAAACTGTGCCCAGCAAACACAACTTTCTACCTATGAGGCCGAAATTTGCCATGGAGGTCAACTGTTTATGAGGTTATGTGTGTGTGTGTGTGTGTGTGTGTGTGTGTGTGTGAATGCATGCACATATGTGGTCGCAGACTCGCAGCTATTGCAAATTCACACTTGTTTTTCTGTCATCCAAAACTTTGCATAACAAGTGTAATGGTATCTCATAAACTGCAGCTTATTCATTCAGGATACATTCAACACTGTATCCCTGGGTGAATGAATTCTGTCGTTATGCATCTACAGTGTGATTCATTTCACACATCCAAAATGACCCTAACCTATTTCTGTACTTTAAAATATAATTATGTAGAGGCATAATTTTCATCACCTCAAGGGAGCAACAATAGTTGATTGATTCAGTTATTAATATTTCATTGTAGTAAATCAAAACAGACTGAAGCAGAGGCAGTTGCCCTGTTATAAACATCTGACTTAAGAGCAATAGTCCTTTAATTTGCTTTTAAATTTCAGTTTCAACTGCAGATTGATAAAGTATTGGACATATTTCATTCTTTAGTTACATTCTTCAAAGGCCCTTTCTAGAGGCTTTATAAACACTGGAACAATACATTAATATTTCTTTGTTACTTCACTCCAAACAAGGATTTAAACCTTTGATTTTTTTTTTAAATTTATTTTATTCAGAGCACATGTCCCTTACTACTCAAGGAAATTGTAAAGTTTGCACAGTAATGTTTATTCGGTTTGTGGTAGGTGGAATGATTTGGCAAGTTGTACCTGACCCCCACGTGCCATTTGCTAAGGTCAAAACTTTTCTTTGGAAAAAAAACATGAAGACCAAGCACATCCTGATAGGAATCACAACACAAGGAAGCAAAACCACAGCACCGAGGAGCAAGTGGGTGGAGAATTTCTGAGTCTTTGAAATGGAATCCACCTGCTTTTGACAAGTATGATAGGCTTTTATTGCAAAAATTACCAGCTTAGTGTGTGAGAACTGTAAAGGTAGGCTTTGAAAAGCGCTTCTCAAGTGTCTGGGTCAACCTCAGACAAAAAGTGCAACAATAGAGATTAAATTTGATGCTTCTGTGGGACACAAAAGACAGGCCTATCCAAATAAACATACTCAAACTTAAAGAGTGTCCAATAATTGCTTCAAAAGATTTTAATACAAGTTGCTGTTGGTGCTAAGTGCATGAAAACTGACAGAGCTGACACTGCACAATAAAATAACTGACACCAAGTCATTTATTTTTAAACATTTCACAAGATGAAAATGGTCACAGTTTCAGACATGTGCAAGTAAAGCAAGACAGACCTGGCGGGAATAAATGCATCACATGATAAATAATGGTGCTCATTTGATAGAGTGATTGACACACATCAGTCCTTCATTACACCAGTTTGAAGACAGCAGCACAGAGATTTAACATGGATTCTTCAGCTTTGTAATTTTGGCTACGCTCCATTTGGAAACCAAGTATCTGCACAAATGCCAGTTTAGGGTATGGGGCCATATTCAGCAAGACACCTTTAAATGTAAAGGCAGTGTATAATATAACCAAACACTGTCACAGTGAATGGGCAGGAAGGACATTAGTAATGAACAATAAAACAATATTTTAATCCTATTAAAGGCATGCAAATTTTGCCATCTTATCATTGTAGTGTACCCAGTTTGAGTAAATTACATCGTAGGGCTCAAAGTCAGTTTTAAGAGGAGTAAAGCAAATTTCTCCTAGTAAACTGCAGTGGGCCTATCACACATATCGGACATAGGAATGGCTCCTTTGGATTGGAAAATAGCACTGGTGGCCCTAAGGGAAAACATCTGGGGTTTACATGGGGGGAAAAAATGGCGGAATGACGGTGGAAATGGAGGAGTAATTAAGGTACACTGACACAAGTTGTTAACCATTAGGCTCTTACGCAGCCATATCCCTGTCCCAATGGCTCACACCAAAGTACACTAGCAATGCTCCCCCTGACACTGGCAGTGAACTTAAGCCTTGCGTTTTTAGCTGCTGGCTCTAAGACCTCCCGAGCAGGAGACTAAGGGCCATGAGGCCTAAAGAGTAGCAGGTTTTGGCTCCGCTGCTTGAACTTCCATCACTTGGCTGTGTTGTGACGTTCTGGGCTGGCTGGATGTTTCTGTAGACGTTGGTCATCAGTTCTGTGCTGCTGTTGCCAATGTGAACTGTGGTGCTGAAGAGGTTAACCTGGTGGACAAGACATGCATGCAATTAGCTCTATAACGTGCTGTTAGGACATTTGTGTACATCAAACTGCCCCTTCCCATTTGAAAACTGAGGTATTCAAGGCCAATATCCACTTTTACAATGAAATTCAAACTCACCAAGTCTTTGCTGAGTTTGATTGTGTCCTTGAACACCGTCCAGATGACAGCCTCATTGCAAGTGGGCGTAGTCAAAGAGCCAAGGTAGCGATAGTACTTGGTACGATCCACTCCATGCAGGAGGTCATCCAATGAGATGTCAGAACTCACTGACACATACTGACCTGCAGAAAGAGACACTGACCTCTGAAGGGACTGCAGTCAAACTGCTATTCAATTCAGATATCTTCAAGTTTTTCCTCAGTGAAAGTGTAAAAACAACCACTTACCAGCCTCTGTGATGTTGTTCAGGTAGGAGGTCAGGGTTTTCCAGCTTTCAGGTGAAGGACTGTCATCTGTTGCCTAATAGTAGAAAATAAAAATCAGAATATTCAATTCAGCTTTATCATTGTTTCATCCTGCACAGTTCACAGTGAGGGCCAAAATAAAATCAAAACAGAAGCCAGGTTAATAACAAAGATAAACACAACAATGCAATGCATCAGCATCAAAAGTGACATAGAATTTAAGTTGTGTAATATTAACAGAAACCAGGGTGTAGATAAAGTGACTGGTACATAGTATTCAGGAACTGCAGTTTTAAAATAAGTTTTAGTGTGTGTTTAGTAAGGTGCTGGTGCACAGTGAGGTTTGAAGTAGGTGAATTATAGACCTACTGACATTACGAAGAAATTTGTGGCATCACATTGTAAACATGTGATATTAGTTTGAGGGCACACCCTCACCTCAATGAAGAAACCAAGAGCAGCAAGTCCTTCTGAGTCCGCAATGGCCAGAGTTGTGTTCCCGTTGTAGGATGACTTGGCATTTACTATGTGCAACTGAGAAAAAAAAACTTTAATTACAGTCTGAAGTTACTGTCAAGCCTCAGGTCAGGACTATATATATGAAACTGTACCATGTTTAACTTGGCCATACCTCCATGGCATAGCGCTTCCCATCCACAGTGTGCTCTGAGCCGGGGACAGTGGAGCCATTACCCCAGTGCAAGTGGAACTGAAGGCTGTCGTAGGTCTCAGGCAAGTTGCCTCCGGAAATCTGCACCCCGGACTTGAGAGTGACTTTGACTGGAAATGTCAAATAAGAAACAGGGGAGGAAGTTAGACTGAAAACTTCTTCGATCATCAAAACTGGGCTGGCACACAGGAGGAAATTCTTTTCTCCTTGTCAGTCCCTCTGACACTCCAACATGGGCAAAAAAAATGTTTTGTTGTTATGGAAAGAGACATCTCATCACCCTGTATTTCAAGGCTTGAATGTCTTAGGTAAAAATTACAAAAAGCCTGCTGCGGCCACATTATGAAAAACCTGGAAGTCGACAAACTGGTTCATGTCACCAACTAACTGTTCATACTGCCTTAAAATGTTATCCTTCCGCGCTTCTCACCTGTCTTTCCGGTGTTGCTGATCTTATCCAGTGCTGATTTGTTGTCGTAATTTATAAAGGTAAAAGCAGTCAGCTTGGCGTCGGCAGTGGCGTCTGATGTGACGATGTCAATGGGAGACTGCCTGGACCCGTTGCAATATTTAGGGGCAATGGTAGGCCAGTTAGTGTCATCTAAAATTAGAAACAGGTACATAAGAAACGGCAGTAGAGTAAGTAGAGAATTCGAAAGACAGTTATGTTGTAACCATTTAGAGAGGAGATGCTTAATCTACTCACTGCAAGTTGGAAGATGGTAACACCACTCTGTGGAGGAGGAAAATAGCATTAAAAAAAAATTTACTTTGTTATTTAATGACAAATTGTCTGAGGCTATAATGTATCCCACAAGAATGAATACCAACAAATGAAAAGAAGAAGAGAAGAAGAAAATCACCTACCAACAGTGCCAGTGGCACACTGGACGCTGCCTATGAGGGCGCAAGCAACAAACGCTGCAAGTAGCCGATTCATCTAAAAATAATATGGACAAGTCACATACAGTAAAATCCATTTCGTGTTTTAAAAAAATGAAATAATCATCCAGACTAGTCAGAAAATGCTCCTGTCGCACACATAAAAAATAACTGACTTTCAGTTGTTTTCAATAGTCATTCTTTCTCAAAACTGGATGCCTGTAAAATGATTCGTGCAATAATGCATTTAAATTAAAACGCGGCTCTTCCACAGAACATGACTAATCCTTCACCCGCCGAGAATCACCGAACACTTTTCAGGCAGTTAGACGTGAGGCGTGGTTGCGGATGCCAGGTTCACCTGACCAGGTGAGTGTCTTACCTTCGACGCACCTGTCCTCGACTCCCTGCTAATACCTGCAGGGTCCCGTCCTCCCCCTTTTTATTTGCTCGGGCTCCTGAGCAGAAGATTTGAAACCGCCTCTGTTTTACATTTCAGTGTACCTGCCCCTGAGGACTTCCCAACACGGATGATGCTGTTTTTTGTTATTTGCTTTGTAATGTTTGTTTACTCTGTATGCAGTCTTCCAGACAGACAGAGATATATAGATAGATCATATTTGAGATGGGCCCTCTTAATGTCATTAAAGAATTAAAGTATTTGTCCCAAAGTTGGAGTCTAGAAGTAAAAAAATTAATTAATTAATTAATTAATTAATTAATCAATTAAAATAAAAAAATCAACTTTTTCTTTTATTTTTCTTCAGAAGCAAAATAAGAAAAACATTAAGAAAGTACTTAATTGCTTTTATATTTTTTAATTCATTTTTTATTTTATTTTATTTATTTATTTAGTTATTTATTTGCGACTCTTAATACGTCAGACTTCTCCTTATCAAGTATCAATCAATGCCCAGTTGATTTTCTCCCAGTTTGTCTGTGTTTGGTTATAATTGGGCAAAATCAGGACAATACAAACAATTGTCATACTATGTTACCAGAGAGTAGCAGTACAATTTTTTTCTTTCAGTTCTCTCCAAACAAAGAAAGTGTAAAGTTGTGTGTTAACAGGGAATAGCATCATACCTTTGATGCAATTGTGTGGCTTCAAGGTTGGTAAATACAACAATAGACATTTCTCTTTAATTATATTTTCACTGTGGGCTCCACACCTGTTGGCAGCATGGATAAATTATACCTGACAAAAAAGGCTGTAGATTAATAATAGCACCAAGCTTCCTTCTCTGCTCTGAAAATTTCTCACATTATTTTTGAGAGGTAATTGTTCAGAAAATAGTTTATTTGTATGTGGAAATAAACATGACACTATCACTGGCACCCACTGTGGCATTATGGGCCATAGTGTAACTTGTACTTACAATGTATAAAACAGCTTAGTGATCAGGTCCAACCTGTAGTGGATCTCCCATTTATTCTTTATGACATTATGACAAATCATATTGCAGTGCCATACCTTTTGCTCCTTGATTCTCATGAATTCAGAAGGGCCTGGTGCCAGCACAGAGTGGGCTGGGCTAGTTGTAATTGTGATCATAATTATGATATCAACCCCGAGTATTTATTACAGAAATGGATGGCATCTGCCACCACCGCCCAGTTTGTGGGCGTTACATATGCCATTTGTTTGATGTTGTTATCCAAACTGGCATACAGTACCATAAGTACAGTACCATATGTATTTCTAGCACTCTTGACTTCCATTGTAATCACACAGATTACACAGACACATGCAGACACTGAGATGTCATCCTTGAGGGAAAAGCTGGAGCAGGATCAATTGCTTTTCTGTAGTCTGTTTAGTCCAGGAGATAACACACACCTTACTTCCTTGTGCACCATGCATCCATCGCTATCACTGCAGTACCACCGTGTCAGACAACAATAAAACAATCTCAGTGAATTGAACTCACTCCAGCGGCTAGATCTGGCTTCCTAGATTAGATCCAGGAGGTGTAAAACACCTCTGTTATACCCTTAAAATCTCTAAATGTTCTGTGAATATATTCCTGTTCCTTTGGGAAAATTAATACATTCCAAGTCTCTCAGAAAAGCAGCCCCTGTATTTTCCCCACATATATATTTTAAGATATATATGGATGTGTGTGTAATTGCATGTCTACCAAATAATATTCTTAAAATTTTACATAGCAAGAATTCACATATTTGACATATGTAACAGTAGCCAATATTTGGGTATGAACAGGTCATCAAAAGATAAATATTAGAACACCACAATATTTAATGCCCCCAGCCATCCCAACAGTGCATGTTGAGCACTGTCCACTTTCTCACATCAATTTTCATGTTAATTTTACGATGCACTACACAAACTCATTGCGATAGTGAATGTTCACTGATATGAACTGATATAAATGAGCACTATTCATTCTGCCTTAAAACTTATTAATACAGTAACTGTCTGAAGAGTCAGTTGCTGAAAAATTAGTATTTCTGATTATAGACGTCTCACAGTCACAAATAAATAATCCAGAGTGAGACAAGATAGATGAGAACTGAAGAGGCTGGAAGGACAGTGAAGACAGGGAGTAATGGTATCAGTGAATATTCATTTGTGAACTCTGCTTGAACTGGGCACGCAAACTTTTCATTCTAATAATACTACTAAGATTCCTGCTAAAATCACCCTCATAAATCATCCTAGCAGAGACTGATATGTCTGCAGCCAGGTGAAAGTGGGCGGGTCTTGAAGATCTGCATAGGCAGGCAGGATATTCTAACCCTAACCCAATGCTTAAGGTTGGTTTTACATGGTACAACTGAAATGAAACTTCAGTTCCATGCAAATTGGAGTTCCAGGTGAGCCATCCAATGAAAATTATAAATTCGGTTTGCAGAGCCAGGCTCCCTGTGAAAATCTCCAGGCTGCAGAGGTATAAACTTGTATTCTGGCACCATAGGCTCTCACATTCCAAAACTGTGATTTTCTGGTTTGTCAACTTTCTGACAGCCCGCTAGTGCAGTCAAGGTCTTTAAATAGTAAAGGAAAAGTCCAGTCAAAAGTCCCATTGCAAACCATTATGTCAGATTAAGGTAATTAACACTGCCTAAATTGCTACTTAGCTATCAAAATATTTGTTAAGTACCACCTTAGTAGCCAACCAATCCTCCTAAATGTGGATAGAGCCAGTTTAATCAAACTTGTTCTGGGTGGATGAAACTCAATTCATGCAGCTTATCTTGTGCACACATCAGGCTAACAGGATTACTACAGGATTACTGAATGCTAATCCCCAAAAAGCAACAGTAACATACCTTCAGGCAAGGTATATTGCCTGCCAGGGGAGTATCAATATTTTCAAGAAAGAATTGTAAGGTTATTTTTCAGTGTGAAAAGCTTAAGTGCTCTGGTGGTTCATACAGCAAAGTAAATGGGATGGTTCATCTGAGTGCAAAAACGTAATTGACTTGTATAATCGTCAGTGTTCTCTCTTTCACCAAACAATGTCAACATACTTTTTTTTACTCTTTACTTAAAGAAGGATTTGTCTAGAGGTTAGAGTAGGCTTTATAACCAGGGGGTTACATGTTCCCTGACTAGATAAATTAGGTGGGAAAGGTTTGTGAGAAACACTATTTCTTCTGTAAAAAATGACAGTTGAGCGAAGCATTTCATGTACTGTTTCAGGTCAGCAAGATGTATTAAAACTGTAATCAAATCTGCTGCCTGCCTGAAATCTGTCAGTGAATGGACAAAAGACCGGAAGAGAGGGTGAATATTTGATGAGTTTGGGGTGGAAGCTGTCACCAATGGTCAATGATTGCTTGAGAAGCAGTTAAATGTGAACATTTCAACTGAGTTTCATAGGTACACATCAATAAAATACCAAGCTTATCTTTGCTTTTTAAATATATTCAAGCTATTTCCGCATTGCACTGAAAAGAGGCTTAACAGTTAGAAGTCTGCCCACCAGTGTCTTCCTGATTTTGATTAGCTGACGGAAACGCTGAGGTTGACAGGAACAGAGCAGCCTGAAGGACAAAAACAGAGAAAACAAGCACAAAGCATGATTACAGACATAAACAATTTGCATCTAATCTGCATGAATAATAAACCTCTGAACTAAGTCATTTTACGAACCGATGTACTGTAGAAGTAAAAATGCAAAAATATTTATTTTTTCTTTTGTTTGCACCCATCCGCAGGGAGGTCAGAGTGCAGGTCAGCGACACAACAGCTGATAGAGACTCAGAGAACTGAAAATGTAACCAAATTAAAGTGCTGCTGAAGTGACAGTAAGAAAATACAAACCAGTCTCTCCAAGAAAGTCCACCACACTCAGGCCTTTTCTTCACGCTGACAATGTGCATCTGTTAAAAGAGGGGAAACCTGCACTGTATCAAATTTGGTACAGGAAAGTAGTCGATGAGATCTCTCTCTCTCTCTGTTGTATAAATCAAACAGTTTTAGCTTGTGCCTCTGCTCACCTCCATAGGGAATCTGCAACTGTGTGCTCTGAGCCGGGATGGTGAGCCGCGTCTCCCCAGTCAAAGCGGAGCCCAAGAGAAGAGTAGGATGAGACTAATTGCTGTGAAGGCTCTAAAAACTATTAGTGATAATGATAGCTGTTGTCAGTATGAAAATAATGGGTGAAAGCAGAGTTGCAACTGTGTTCTCACTTACCACAGCCATAAAAGGATGCACAAGACATGTAGACATTTTCTATTTAATATAATGCTGCAGCCATAAAAGAATGGCATCTTAGGTTTGCAGCCAGCAGATACACAATATGATATGGGATATAGTTGTACAATATGGAAAACAAATATGTATATATTTTTTCTAACATAGAAGTTACTTAATGGGAAATTTAAAAACAAACATTAAAACATGAGCATATTTAAACTAAATAAAAATATTAGATATTTAGTGCTAGCTCATTTAACTAGCTTGTGTTGCTATACCTTAACTGGATCATAATGCTGTAACATTGGTGTGGCCAACCCTGGGCAGTGCTCAGAAATTCATCAGTGAACAATTCACAGTTTCTTAAATTTATTGTGCCCTTTTTTTCTTTTTTGAAGATGAGTATTTATTTAACCTTATCTTGAATTTTTCTTCCACCTTGTATTAATGGATGATATAGTGTAAGCAGCATGTGATGACAGGCTTGTCCAGTGTTGAATGCTTCAGCTAATTGTTTATATTAATGCTTCATGTCTTCTAAGTGCCACAGGTCGCTGTGGGAACGTCAGGCTAGATATTCAGTTTTCCATTTTATCAGCTTATATCACCATCCACTGGATCTTATATAGGATGTTTCAAAAGTGGATATACATTTTACATACAGCTCAGTTTTCCCATTTACAGACAACTTGCACATATTTACAGACTATTGAATCCTAACTCCTTAAGAAGTTTCTGAACTGACACCTTTGTTTTTCCATTAAAATTTGTACACCTTTTGAAAGATTAATTATGTTAACTAGCCTATAGATCCTCTACATTGAGACATCCTCTATAATTTTGCAATCCAGCCAATTAAGGATCTGCTCCTTCAATATCAACATCCTAGCTGCTGCTTTCTTTGCAAGCTGAAGATGAAAGATTGAGTTTTGACTGAGGCCTGTGTTAAAGATGTTTCTCTAATCTAAGTGTGATAGTTTAAAAAGAGGAAAAACTCCAAAGCCACAGAAGACACAGTAAACTATTTGATTTGATATATTCTTCAATTGAAAGAATCCAATCCCACCATAATCTGCTTTTGGCAGACAGATGCCCAAAAGTGACTGCACTGGGAAGAAATTTCACATTCAAACAGTTCTCATACAATAATTTATTTTAGATTGGCAGTGGTTGCAAGAATATATTTTACACACTCAAGAAAAGCTCAAGAACACTGACCTTATAAATAACATTTGCTCACTTAGTCTTTCCATGTACATTCATCGCTGCCTCTCTCCTTGCATCTTCCATGTAGTCAACACAGGCGCCAATATAAGTGATGATCAATAGTATCAAACATGAACAGGAAATCTTTGGAATCTTTATTAGCTTGGCTATCTACAGTAGGTTATAGGCTTCAATTACTTCAGGTGCAGTTCAGTGCTGTTTTAAAAAAGAACAACAAATGAGGCAAAAGTGGCAGATCATTGGGTTGGCATGATTATAGTACCTGCCCCACAGTGTAAGGCTCCAATTTCTCCAGTTAACATAAACAAGTGCCGCAGTCAAAGCACTATTACAAAAACAGTGCTAAGCCCACTCACCTGTCCAAAAAAGTACTTGAAGCATGTTGCACAGTGGGATAGGCTGCAAAGCCCTAATGACACTACTACAGGCATTTGATCATTGGTAATTCTGTCATTTTTGTAATTTATTTTAACCTGGTCTGCCTATAGTCACCAACATCCTGATTATCTGTTGGCATAATTGAAATTTTAGAACCATCGAACACTTTCCAGCTCATTTACAGACAACTGAAATGCTTAACCGCTAAAAAGCTGAAAATGAATCAGTGCAAGATTTTTCTTTGTTAGCCAAACTTGTCACAGATATAGCCAACTAGATTGAAAGGACGCAGAAACAAGCCAGCAGCAAAACTAACATCATGGGTCCAGGGGCGCTGGATGCTGCAGTGGTGTAGACCGTCCTGGTGTTAAGGGTCTGTACGGGTCGATACACGTCATGGTAGCCTGCATAGTGGGGGAACATCTTCATCTGGCAGGGTAGAAGAAACGTTAATTGGCATAGTCGCATTCTTCTGACATGACGCACATCTGATTTAATTCCACTTCTTCAATAACATGTAATTTTCCAACTCTGGTTCACCTGGTCAAGTCATTTTAAAGGTGCACTATGCAAAATTGCTGAGGGTGGATTGAAGTGAGGACATTTAGACAACATGGAGGCAGGCAGACAATGAGAGCCATACAGACTCAATCAAATTACATGCTTATTCCACATTGAAATTTTGCCTAGTGCACCTTTAAAGGAGGCTGACTACACATGAAGCATGGTTATTTAAAAAAAAAAAGACTAGTGCACCTTTAATAATATATTCCACACCTTGTTTCATGTTGTGAAAATGCACCTGACAGCCAGACAGACTCAAATCAATGGAGGCTTGGGCCAAAATGAAATGAGAAATGAGAAATTTAAAATCATAAAAAAAGAGACATGAAATAATTGATTTCTGATCTGTTCAGTGAAATCACCTGCTGCCAGTTTTGGCTGAAAGAAAACCTGCAGGCTCATGGCCCCCCACGGCAAAAATGTCAATCTAAATATCACTTTCCTTTGCTGAATTAATGTTTTAACATAACGTCATCAATTAAACTTGTAAAACCTGTACTGATGGGGAAAAACAGGTTGCAGTTAATTGCATACAGGTTCTGTAAGGTTTACTTGCAGTCATTACAGTATAGTCATTCACAACTGAAAAGTCAAGCTTAGACCTTGCTGATGTTTTAACATAAACTGTCTCTTTGTGAACAATATATCCAATGCATTCATGTTATTTTAACAGATTAAATCCACATCCTTCAACAATAGTTAGCAGACCATTGTTGTAGCAGAGGACTGTAAATCCCAGCTCACACAAACGGGCTGTTTGAGGTGAGTGGAATGTTCAGAAGCACTTCGTAAACTTTATCTGTGCAGCGGGAACACTGAGTGCCAAGTGTAGCCTGTCACTCCAACCAAAGACTCCGGTAGCTGATTTCACTGATGAGCAGTGAGAGAATGAGCTAATCACTGAAATCAGCCGGTACAGTAGGCTGGAATGTAAACCTGCATATTGTCGGTCCTCGGTGTCACATGAGCGCCTGTGTGTATACGGGAGATGCCAGTCATCGACGCCAATAGAAAAATCTGGTGGCCCAGCATTTCTTGCATCGTCTGCACAATGCTCACATGCAAAATGCTGCTATGCATCGCCACACTTTTGGCATTTAGTTTTGTTTTTGTTTTTTTTTTCCTGTTGCACAGTATGAGCAACAAACAGGTTATCTTGTGATGGGTGTCACTGAGTATAATAACCTGTCCTGCCACCACCATGTGATAACATTGCTTTGAACTGCAGTTACTTGTCAACACATGGTACATTTATTATTTCAGGCTCTAACAGGGCTGTGTGTTATTCATTGCTTAGCATAAAGCAGTTAACTGCATTATGCATAAACCCTTTAAAATCCCCAGTGAGTAACATGATTTAAACTACAAGAGCTCATATGCAAAAATTTAACTTTGTGTATTATGTGCAATAATGCCAGCTGCAGCTGTTATTTTCCCTTCAAGGTCAATCTTACCTGCCCAGTTATCATAATACACACGAAAAGGAACTAAGCCACTTGCTGGACACTATGAACCTTCAAGTATTCTCAGCAAAATCAAATTTCAACTTTGTCACATTTTATGATAACAAGCCAGTACCAAGATGGCCAGCTGCACTTACCAGGTCTTTATCCACCTTGATGGGCTTTTTAAAGACTGTCCAAACCACTGCTTCATTACATGAAGGGGTGGTTAGGGAGCCGTTGTAGCGGTAGTACATTGAACGGTCCACATCTCCAAGCAAGTCATCAATGGAAATCTCTGCAGTGACCTCAACCTGTTTGCCTGAGTTGAGCAAAAGAACAAATGAAGTGATGCACTTTGGGGGTTCTTAAAGGCTATGCCACATTACAGCGGGGACTCACTGATGTTTTGAATATGCGACAGGTAGGAGGTAAATGTTTTCCAAGGATCCTCATGCGATGTGGAATCCTCCTGATGAGACAGATCAAATTGGTGAGCAATAAAAAAAAAAAATCCTCAACATCAAAAGCTTACCATCACTATTAAACCCTTTGACTAAGTAGCAGCACAATTCTGGGACATCAAACTAAATAAACAGCCCTGGTTTTAAGGAAATTTCACCATTTACCTCATGATGGTCTGAGCCTCCACTACTTGCTTTGTGTTCATCATCAGCGGCCTAGAAAAACAGAAACCTTTTAGTCCCCAAAGAATTCACATCTCAACAGAAGAAGCCTTTACACAAAGGACCCCCAAGTTTTGTATATCTTGTATATACTTTAGCTTTCACTTGCACCTTTCAGCTGCACACTTATGAAATAAATTAATCTCAATACATTTTTTATTCTGGCCTATTTTGTAGTGTGCTACAACAAGTGATTCTTGCGCCTGCATTAAAAGTATATCACCTTACTGCAACCTGCCTTTTTCTCTTTATGCAGACATATCTGGCTCTCCTTAACCCAATTTATTATTAGCCAGCTCTTTACTAAGAGTGGAAAACTTACCAGGGATATTTGTTGCAAGTTGCATAAATTGCATGTATTAAAAGAAAGATCTAAGTCTTGATGCTTTGGTCAGGGTGTTTAAAGAGAATTACACAAATTAAGTATTACCTCAATAAAGAATCCCAGCACTGCCAGACCAGTTGGAGTCTCTTTTGCCTCCTCCAGAGTTAAATCTTTCCTCATGTTCACTATGTGCATCTGAACAAAAGCACAAACCAGTGACAGAACTTGCTGTTGGCATTCTCAATCAGAAAACAATAATGTGAATGAACAAAATGACAATGCAACAACTCAGTTCTCTACTTTGTATTTATTTTTTTTTACCTCCATTGGGTACTTCTTTGAGTCCACCATGTGCTCTGAGCCCACAGAGCTGTCAGATGTGCCACCCCAGTGGAAGTGGAACTGGAGGGTGGAGTAGACGTAACCCAGACCCCCACCTGAAACCTCCACCATGCCATCCTTAAGCACACACTTCACTGGGAGAGGAGGAGGATACCATGAGCAGAAATGGTTATATGGGAATTTCATTGCAGAGCCTGCTCTCTAGTTTGCCTGTAATGTGGTCAAGTATTTATACAAGGCGGTGAACAGCCAACTCAGGGAACATTTTAAATTTGGTTTACTTAGTTCTTGGTTGTGGATTCCAGGACTTAGACCTGTATACAATACCTAGGTTTCAGCTGAAGTGTGTCACAAATTATTTTCCTTTACACTCCAGTGCCAAGACCATTAAACCAAAGTTAAACCTGCTCTGTTTCAGAAAGTGGGAAGCATTAATGTTCCTTTATGAAAATTATTAAAAATTAAGGGCGGTTTTAAAATGTGTGTTCAAGCAAAGACACTCAGCTGAGCAGACCGAGTTTGTCCATCTATGCTTAATCCATGCCTGTAAAAAAGCACATCTTAAATGTATGAAATGACATATGCAAACCTGTGTGGCCTGTGTTTATAATGTACTTCATGACGTGTTTGTCATCAAACTTGGTGTAGGTGAAATCATCAAGTTTGTCGTCCTCCACAGCTTTGCTCTTCTCTATGTGGATGGGTGACTGGCGTTCGCCACCGCAATAGGACTGAGGCAGGAGGTGCCAGAGATCAGGAGTGTAAGCTGAGGGCAGACGTAAAACCAAGTGTACCATGAATATCATTAACTGACTTAAGAAAAATCCAAATCCTCTTACCCCATTATCAGATTGAACAGAGATCAGAAATTAGCAAATTGTGACTGACGTCCTTTAATACATCAGTTCTGGATAACAGAAGTTTGCTGTTACATACCACAGTGGTCGTCATAGCACCAGGCATGACCTGATGAAAGAAAGGCCATATTTAGTACTTCATTTCAACCCGTCATAAAATGTACGTTTGATGCTAATGTCTTTTTCCTACTCACTGGCAGGCGGAATTGCAGGGGAGGCATACACATGGCGTCCATTGAGTTCCTGAATGGGCCGATACACATTGGTGAGAGTCGGGATCACTGGAAACCGCTTAATCTGAGAAAAGAACACAAAGCGTTCTCCAATAAGCCTACAATTGCAGAAGCAAGGTCATGATATTGTGAGATGTTAAGATGCCAAGTAGTGGACAGCATTTTCTAGCAGTGAATATGTCCCCGAATTTAGTCAGCTGCCTGTTAAACATCTGTATATATAAAGTGCTTTACAAAACCAAATAAAAACTGGGAAACAATTTAAAGACACTGATAAAAAGATTGAAAGTGGGCAAAATCAAATTGCACATAGGTTGGAGAGTGCATTTTAAGAAGTGTTTAAGTCACTAGCCTAAGGTCTTCAGGCAAGGCGTTCCCCAAGCTAAACCCACAGAGAGCCTGTAGTAATGACCTACACTGCCAAACAGTAAAAAAGGCCCTGGCAGAGGATGTCAGGTTGGGTTCAACACCACAGAAACTCCTCACATGGTGATTAAGTGATTACGTAAGGTGTCACTCTCTGTGGAAGAAGACCTTCCACAAAAATAAGACAAAGTTTTACAATTTCGGCTTCTAATCAAAGTGGCAGCAACTCAACACCAAGTGAAACAGGCTGCCTTATGGACTATCATGGCCAATAATCTTTGGAATCAAACGTTCATTTAAAAAAAAAAAAGAAAGGGGCAGTGTTAATTTTTTGAAGGCTGGCACTGCGTGCTTTAAGGTGAAGTCAAACTGCTGTGCACCTGGCGAGCCACCTGACTAATAAAAAGGAGGAACATAATCACATGCAGACACCTGTGAGTCACTTTTATCGCGCCCACACCATCTATCAAGATGCTGCCATCGTCATAGACTTGGAAAAGATGCTGGCAGGTGGCGTGTTCATGCCATTCAGTGACACGCAGATTGAAAACATTGATAGAGTCTGCACTCTGGCTTATTGTGTGTGTGTGCAGCTAACTTTGATCTGAAGTTGCAAGATGGAAATTTGAATGTCCACAGACAAGTCTGACTCATTTTGGCATAGTTCCTGGAATTTTGAACTCTGAGAATTTTTGGAAGTTGAACCTGTTTAGGTGCCTTGAAACTAAAGTTTAACATATGTAATTCCTACATAGTGGTATGTCCTTTCCCCTACTAGTCTACATATCACATTTGTGTCTGCATCACGTTGTAATCAGCACATAGCTGGACTCACATGATCTCTACGCTATATGTATGTCATGTATGTAAGTCAGAACGAACCAGCAAGGTTGTCAAGGTTCAAAAGGAAGGTACATGATATAAAGTGATAACCAGACAGCAAGGCGACAGGAACTACTGATATTCTGTTGAAGGCTGTGGCCTTTCCATTTGAATTAAAGCAAATAAAAGGTTCAATATGGTTTAAAAAATGCTGCTCTCTCCTCAGTAAGAGGTAAAGAGCGTTTTCCACCCTCTTTCCCCCTGGATGTGCTTTCATAAAAATACTCATCAGATTTCACTCCTGTGCTTGTAATCAAATCCTGGCTTGTACAAATGTTCAATTCTCACCGAAACACCAAAACTATGATACATGGTTGGATAAAAAAAGATAATACATAAGAAAGACGTGATCACTTGTGACCCCTTTCTCAGATCCAATTCCAGTCAATGTTAGGATCAATTAAAAATTCATCTGTAGCAATTTCCCTAGTTTATCCACCACTGTCAATTATCAGTGATGCTAAATCAAAAGCTCAGTATCAGTGTTTTTTGTGTGACTACGAGTTCCAACTCATTTGCACTTAGTGACTTAATAACATTAAATTGAGCTTTTGACTCCCTGTCTGGTCCTTTCACATGTTTGTATGATTATTTTGGTGTTCACTATTTTTCTGTAAATCCAGTCTGCAAACCAAATTCCCTTACAGGAAAGCAACGTTTGAATGTCTCATGCTCATAAGTTCATCTTAAGCTAAATGTCGCCCAGGTCAGCTTGTTCTCTCTGCATGTTGTTTACTAAACACGGCCTTTCATTTCTCCTGGAAAAGAAAGGTTTCTCTGTTCCTTTGAAAGTGTGAAAACTTACCAGGTCTTTGTTGACTTTGATTGGCTCTTGAAAGACGGTCCAGACCACGGCTTCGTTGCAGTTGGGGGTGGTCAAGGAACCCATGTACCGGTAGAATTTTGTGCGGTCTACATCTCCAATCAGGTCGTCAATAGAAATGTTGTGGCTTATGTCAACCAAGGAGTCTATGCAAAGACAAAACACAAATGAAACAATACTAAAGTTATTAGTGAAGTTAATATATTTAAATACATTACGATTAAGACCCATCCTGAATTGGTTTGTCTGGGGGGAAATAAAAAGCCTCATTCTGGGGACATCTTGGTGAGGGCAGGCTGACTGACACTTGTTTCCACCCATTTCCTTAATGAACCGTAGATGTTCCAATGGCCAGCGATGTAATTTGGCCTTCAGAAATAAAACCCTTTAACTACCCACAGCCTGGTAAGAACTGCATCAAGGCAGTAATTCTCTGTATCATAAATGTTATCTGTATGCTTTGTGTCCATGTGGATTGGCAAGATCAGTGGAAACTTCAATATGTGAGCAGAGGATCCGTCTTACGTCATTTAGCCGAATTCAGAGTTAAAATCTTGTTCTCAAAACAAGTGGGTAAAACAAGATTTAAGACTTAAGAGACTAAATGACTTGTTAAGAGATACTTTTGCAGTGCGGGAGCGGCATTCGGTAAGTGGACTGCCTCTGTTTTAATACCCGCAACCACCATGCATCCTGTTAAAGTGCCCTTGAGCACTCCTTTAAATCACGTATAACTGAGCACAGGAAACAAAGACTAACCTTTAGCTGTGATGTTCATCAGGTAGGATGTGAAATCATCCCATGTTTGTGACGGTTCATCATCTGTTGCCTTTAAGAAGACATTGATTATTTTAAAGACTCAAAATGTGAAATACTGTCCTGCAGTGTTCTTGTCGTGATTACTCATATCCACTACAGCCTAACAGTCAATATTTGAGGGCTGTTAATGCTCAGAGAACTATCACAGAAATAAAAACCTGTGAAGTCAAGGCGTAAAATCTGGATTTTTATTGGGCTGACCAAGTCTACAATAAAATGTCTGCAGATTACTGCTTTACAATCACTGGATATTGTATAAACATAAAACTGGCATTTTCAGTGACCTTTCCCTAAATTTCCGCTCTTTGGAAAACAGTTTGGAAGTGTGTGACATACGTTTATGAAAAACCCCAGAACAGCAATCCCCTTGGAATCCGCTGTGGCCTCCTCCACCGAGAGACCTTTCTTCAGACTAACAATGTGCATCTGGAGGATAAACGGAAGAGTTTGAAAAGTAAAAGTGTGGGAAAAATGAGGCACAAAACTTGAAGCACAACTGAGTGAATGCCCGACACTACCTCCATGGGATATCTGTGCCCGTTGACCATGTGCTCTGACCCCGGGTGGTGATCTGTGTCCCCCCAGTGGAAGTGAAACTGAATAGTAGAATACGTTGCATTGAGTCCACCGCCTGTCACTTCAACTTCATTTTCCTCCAATATGCACTTCACTAATATCCAGGGAAAACAGAGAGGCGCATTAGACAAATTCTCACAACCTGAGTTCACTTAAGCAATGTTTTTTAATCGTGATTTGCTTTAGGACTGTTCTACATTTTACTTTTCATATTAGTACATTTGTTATGTCTTGACACATTTACAGTACATCTATAAAAAGTAAAGCCAGTCAGATATTTAAGTGAAAAGCACCTCGGGCAATGAAAAAACAATTTTAAGCATTAATGGGAGTACCTGTATGTCCGTTGTTGGTGAGAGACTTGAGGACGTAAGGAGAGGAGAAGTTGATGAATGTGAAGTTATTGAGGCTGTTGTCAGTCACAGCATGGCCGGAGATGATATTCACAGGAGACTGCCTCTCCCCCCCGCAGAAAGCACCCGAGATGTCAGCCCAGTGGCTGGGAGTGTGTTCTGTCAGAGTTACAGAGGCTCTCAACACCACAGATCAATAAACCACCGAAATTTTGAACCAAATGATCCAATAAGTCAGTGATTCTCAATCCAGTTTGTCAGGACCAACAATGCATCAGCTACTAAACTGTTAAAGCAAGCTTATTGTCAAGTTCAATAAGATTTACTATTTCATTCACAAATCATTTCATTATTTTGACCCATTTATGAGATTCTCTTCCACACAGTCATGCAATAGCTTAATAAAAAATAAAAGTTTTTGACTCAAAGCTTTTTGAATTCATAAATCTAGTCTCCAGATTAGACTTTGCAGTTACCTGAAAATTGCAGTTAATGTCATTCACCTGGCATCCCAGGTGTAAATCAGTCCCAGAATGAAAACCAGAAAAATCTCTGGGTCTTAAGGACTTGGATTGAGAAACTGACTACATGAAGTGAAGAAATCTGTCCTTGCTTACCACAGCCAGTGTAGCACCAGTCACTGGCATCTGAAAGAAACAGCATACTGTGAATGCTGCAAGAGCTGAGTAGAACGAAAAGCATTGCATGGTCTAATATTGTCTTGTAAAAAATACATACTATAATCAGTGCCTGAATTTCATTCCAACACAAACTGATGCACTGCACTCACCAGACACGTCAACAAAAACTCCCGAGCACAGGAGCAGCAGAAGAGAGGAGAGAAACATCTTCGGAGGACAAAAAGAAAACCACATATCAAGCGTCCCCGAATTGGACTGATCGGATGCATTTAATCCATTTTGCAAAACCAATTTCACAACTTCTGTTTCACATCTCACTTAAGTAATAAAGTGTTGGCACAGAAAAAATGGCTGTAAACTCATTCGTTTAATTTTTTTTTTTTTTACTTTTAAATATGAGGGCAAAGTACGAATTGTACAAAGTACGATTTTACAAGGGCATCCACCTCAGTGGAGTCTATTTGGAGAAGCGCCATGCTAAAATGATCCCGTATAATTTATGTAGTGGTGGGGAAGCAATTTTACAGTATCCTGGATATTGAGCCATCCACATATTTCACAAAGACAAAGTACTATTTTACAGAGACCATCCAAGACCATGCATCAATGTACTTGATGCTTAAAGGTCACAACCCTCTATTATTTTATGTACAAGCAGATGACCTCAAATGACCTGATTTGGCCAAACTATCATACTCTGATGAAAGCAGGTATTCTAACATACCATCAAATAAAACAAATAAAATCCTTAGCAGCGGAAAGTGTACTTTTCTTCACCTTTTGAGCAAAAATGCAAGGGAAATATACACAAGGTTAATCCAAAGGCGTCTTACCTTACTGTGCAGGCTTCAGTTCCCTAAGACTTAAACAGAAGGGTTGACAGGTTAGTGAGGTGTCACATTCAAATTAAGTGTCCACTTCTAAATAATTCCCACAGTGAAGAGAAGTTAAATGTGGGGAAAGGTGTGTCTTAATGTTTCCAGTACCGGGATATAGTGAGGAACAAGTGATGGGAGGAGGCCCACTGTGTATACAACATAAATCCAGTATAGGGGAGACAGTTACAGCACACCTAGCATGACCACAGGCCACATATTTGGCACCCTGCAGACAATACAGGCGTCGTAGAAGGCATCAATAAGATTTCTAGCACTGACATCCTCAGACAGACATCCTCAAGCAACAGTCCAAATTAGGCCTTGTCATTTACCCTTTAACCTTAAATATCTACAGAGTGTCTTGACTTGAATGATTGATGTAAACTACGAATTACTGTGACAAGTAATAGCATGAAACATTCTCCAAACAGAGCCGCTGCCCTTTACCTACAGACTGCTAAGCTTTAGGCAAACCACTGGTGTACATCCTCTCTGGAGCTTTTTACAACCTTAAAAAGCTAGGGAGTAGAAAAATACACGATTAACTCTTAAAAAATTAATATTTGGTCCCAAAGAAAAGCACAAAAAACTAGTTAAATTCTCATATTAGTCCTTGATGGAAGATAAACATAACATCTTGACATAAGAGCAAACAAAAGCACAAGGATATAAATGGCACTACCTGATTTGTCTTACCATGTGGCTATTTCAGTTTGTTCTGACTTCTTTTAAAACATAATTTAGGTAGTAAAACTTGATTTGAAGGAGGAAGGGCATTCTGCAACCATTGAAGCAAAACACAATGATTTTCCCGCTGGAGATTATTCAGGATTTAAAAGTTTGCTTGGCCATTTGTAGACATGTTAACGATGAACCACAGTAATAAGAAGTTATCCAGCCACAGAGCTATATGATACATATTAAGTTTCATTTGCTTAACTCTGCATTCAGTTGGGAGTATTCTGAAAACTCCTCAAAGTCAATTCAAACCTCTTAGAATATTCAATACAGCATAACTTTTATTTCATGGGGTTTGGATGGATTAAAAAAATATCTAAAGAGGGGAAAACAAATGCCTTTCTGACACTAATGTTTGTTATTGCAGCTGTTTACACATAAATTATTCCTGACACTAGCACAACAGGTTCTCTGCCCTTCACCACGTCCTCTCAGCCCACTCATCCCACCCCCCTCCTCCTCATGCCTCGTTGCTGTGTGTATCCTCCCTCGGAAAAAAACCACACACACACCTCATTTTCCAGAGAAGCAACAAACAGAAACAGAAGTACTTGGTATGCACTTACAACTGACTTGACATGAGGAAATGATTCCAGGTGCACATGATTCATCGCATAAACACACAAGACACTTGTCTCTTCCGGGCCAAAACCAGTGTGTGATAGATTACATTTGACTCTTGATGTTTTAATACAGATGAACAATGGTTTATTTTACCAACCCCTTAAGGCAATGCAACTTCATCATGATCTATTAGATTTTCTTTGTGCTCATAAAAAGTGAAAATAATTGTACGATTTTAAACTGAGTAACAACCAAGCATGTTTCAATTAAATTCTGTTTGAGAGAAACCCAGAGGTAGCCAATGCAGTCATTTAAAGCACAAACTAATCATTTCTAATAAAACCATTCATCCACTGCATTTAAAAAAAATCATCATAAGACAGAAGTAGCTCTCTTGACCTATAACAGAAAATGGTAAATTTAGTCTGGTTGTTGCTGGGCTGCATTAACATTATTATTTTGATACTAAACACGACAAAATTGAGCATGATCCCTTGGCTCGGTCTTTGTTGACCATAAAAACAGAAGGATCAGTTTTATATCTAATGACACACCCAGCACAGGACTTGTTGTTGTTTGCTACGTGACTGCCAGCAGCGGGGAAGTTTGTTTTTCTTTGACACAGGACAGTCTCACCTGAAACCAACTTCTGCTGCTTCTCTCTGCACGCACAACTGACTGTGAGTGGTTTGACAAACTCAAACACTCACACTCTTATCACTTAGGAAGAAGCCTAGAGACTGGAGAGCCTTTTCCGACATCTGAAGCTAATTTGGTGGCCAGCTTCTGATTGGCTGGACAATTAACTTCATGTTCAACAGGTGGTCACAAAGCTCAGTGGCGCTTTAGATCTATGCAATAATCCCTAAATATGTTCAGTGTGGATCCCTTACAAAATATAACTGTAGTGATTGTGTAATTAATTTTATAAGTGTATGGTGTAAATGACATGTCAAAGGATTACAAAGAACATTAAAAATACTATGGAACAGAGAAAATAGAGAAAAAAGGTACAATAAAGTCATTATAAATGGGAATATTATAGATTTTTATTTTTATTTCAGTCCACATGACTGAAATAAAAATATTGTCTCCAAATTTTAAGTATGAGGCTAATGTGGCTTAACAAAAAAATAATAATAATAAATAAATAAAAAAAATTAAGCACTTGATTAGTTGTTTGTTTGACGTCACGGAGGTTGTTGGCTTATTTAAACTATCCATTTAATTGTGTTAAGTGTAGGGTCACTGGCAGGGCCGAAGGTCTCGTTATAATCATGCAGGTTACACAGGACATACAGGATTTCTGCTCAGACATGTCAGGCCCACATGTAAGGCCCAGTCTAAACAGGTTAGCCTGTATAATCAAAGAAAGTTGTAGACATAAGAAGAAATTTATTATGTTATAAGGCTGTACAATACAGGTTGTTTTTGTATCAACAATAAGGTGAAACTGTAACATAGAATAACCATACATTTATTTTGCTGCAATGTGGTCCTATGTCTGTACAGAAGCCAAAAGATTAATGAAGGTAATTAAAGACTTAAGTGTCTCTAGTGCATTAATGCCACACAGATTCCTGTCACTGGACTCTGATATGGAAACAACTTTGTTAATTACCACTAACTGAAAAGGCAGAAAACAAACAATTATTTCTTGTAATGGTGTTAAATTAAAAAACTGGAACAAACTATGAAATAAGCAATGCATTGTTCAGTCAAATTGCTCAGCATTTAGAAATTAACCAGCTATGCAATTATAAACATAATCTACTTATTACAGTTATTATGGCTGCAATTTGATTCACTTTAACAAAAAATAAGCTTGACTCTACTTGACTTATTTCAGCTCTAGTTGAAAAATCTTACCTAAACGTCCTAAACCATAAAATAAATTCATGTCCTTTTCATGGCTGTAATAATCATTATAAAGATTTTGCATGGTGTTGAGTCCGCATGTTGGTGACGTCACAGCAGCTGGACAGCTCCACCGTGAGCGCAGTACCCGATACAGCCACAGGGTGGCGCCCAGTGGCTCAGCCTCCCGGGAGCTCAAAGGAGGGAAGAAATGGTCCTGGGAGATAGAGGCATAGGAGTCAGACAACTGAACTATATAGACATGATGAATGTACTGAGTGTTGTGTTTGCTTTTAAGGCATCTGTCTTGGTTTACAAGATTAAAATTTTGTCTTTATGATAACCTTAAAGTGTCCAGAAACATATTTTCTCTGCTGGCCTCTCCATGATTCCCCAAACTTTTAACAATAGTGTGAATGCTACTGAAATACTCAGTGTTGTGTTTACATGGAGGCCTCAGAATTAATTTGCTGTCTAGAGTGTATTGTTTGTTGTTTACAGTTATGAGTGCTGCACCCTCTTTCTTGTGCATGTCTTGCTAACTTGACCTGCTGGTCTTAAACTATGACAGAGTCCTTACTGAAAGAGGGATCCGGTTAATTCGTCGACAAGGCCGCCTGAAAGAAGCAAACAACACAGCAGTTAAGACAAGTTGAAGACAAATAAAAGTTAACAAAAGCACAATCAAATGTCGGTCAGTCATGCAGCAGGAAGTTTTTACCTGGTGTGCAGATTGTGTCACACAGCAGTGGACAGAGGTAGCAGTGCGGGCATCCCTGGAAGACAGAAACAGGTCAAAGTGAGCAGCATGTTGTCTTCATTGTGTATTAACATGCAGCTGCTGCACTGGAGCTGCTTACCTGGCAGTGCTGACAGTGGTCTGACTCATCTCCCTCTTCACAGGGGCACTTTTCACAGTTAGAGGTACAGTGCTAAATGGAGGGAAGAGACACACATGATGCACTTACAGGTTTGATCATTATGTAAAGTAATATCAGCATGACTTAAGTGAAGTGACTGACATTTCCTAATCAACAATCCAAAGCTGACACATTGATTATAAATTCTGCTGATTCAGTTGAAACTGTCTGTTTAAAGCAATAATGAATAAAAGAATGAATTGTTGAATCGATATGAAATGCTTTCAACCTATTCACTGACGATCTTTGTGGTAATTTAACAGAATACTATAAATTCCATCTTTTTTGTCCATCAAGACTTTTTAGTAGAACAAATAATGTTAAAGTAATTTTAAAGTCATTTTACATCAATGCATATGTTTATTTATTGGATATAAAAGTACTGAATTGAATCTTTGACGAAAATAGTGGCCAACAACCTTCAGTCCAATTGAATTGTTCCAAAAAGGGAAATTAGCTCTTAAATCGAATTGCCAGTGAGTGAATCATGAATCAAACTGAATCGATTCACATTTCTAGTGGCAGTGAAATGAAACACAGTGGTATCCTTCACTTCCCCCTCAATTCTGAGTGTTTATCTTGATCACGGGCTGTGCCGCTGCTGTTGATGTGAGGGTTAAGTCACTCTAAAAACTCTCTGAGCTCATGACTTTACCTCACAGATGGAGCAGACGCTGCACAGAGAGCCTGAGTGGAAATGCAGGGCGTCAGCGGCGGCCTCCTCCTCCTCACTCGCGTCATCCTCGCTTTCTGCTGCGTCGCCATCTTCAGACTCATCTAGAAAGATCATCAACATTACTGTATTGTGCATGAAATGATCTCTACCCCTTCATGTACTCTTTTACCAGACCAACATGAGATCATATTATTTGGGTTGGGTTGTGGACAGCCAGTTATGGTAGATGATGCTTACACAATGACTGTTTTTCAAATGTGGTCCTGACCTTTGTGTGCTAGTAATAATCAAGTATATAATATCTTTGTTAATGCCTGGAAATCAAGCAGAGGTGGAAATAATAATCCAATCATGTACTTAAGTAAAAGTTGCAATAGCATAATGGAAAGATACTCCACTAAAAGTAAAAGTCCTGCATTCAAAATGTTATTTAAGTAAGTGTAGAAGTATTAGCAGTAAGATGTACTTAAGTATGAAAAGTAAAAAATGTCATTGTGATGAATGGTTCCTTTCAGAGTGTTAAATTATTGATGCATTAACCTGTAAGAAGTATTTTAATGTTGTAGCTCTAACTGCTCCATATATTGTTGGCCAGTTTACGCTCCAACAATGCATTGGATTTGATGTTTTACATGGAAAAGCTCATTCTGCAGAGTAAGCCGTCAGATAAATGTAGTGCAGGAAAAAGTACAAAATGTCCCTATGAAACATAGCCCAGGAAAAGTGCTTGAGTAAATGCAATGAATTACTTTCCTCTTCTGGAGTCAAGACGCGTGTCTTAAATGGCTGTCGAGAAATAGGATGTCTAAACTGGTTACTCAGTGATGATTGGTTTATTTCTGGGTAGGGTCGCTCTTAACTCTTGCGGTGTACAGCACGTGTGTTAACTATGCTGACTCATACGCGTTTGTCCGTTCAAATGAATTAAATTCAAATGGGATTTACTGGCATGAAATACAAATGCACTTACTGCCACGCCGTATGCACTATAGTATAAAGCATATTATTACTTTGTCTCAAACAGACTCTATGCCCAACATAAACATCTGAACATTATTTGTGTTTTTGTGTCTCAAAACACCATCTTATTGGATTAATAAAAAGGTTTACATGGTTTAGATACTGGCTGCTACTGCACAGATAGGGGGATCTATTTTGGGACTCTTCAAGTGTGACAGCATTCCTGCAGTCACTGCTGCTAGTCTAACAATATCGGAAAAATCTATTACAATGACGAAGATACACTTCAAAAGACTATACCGGTGCGCTGCATCCAGTTTAACACTTTAAATTCAACCAAACACCAATTTCTTTTAAATTTGCACTTGCATCCTGCTTTAAACCGTGATGTAAAGTAAGCCAGTACACTACCTTCAGCCTCCTCATCTTCCTCTTCCTCAGCAGCGTCGTCAGCGGCCTCCTCCTCCTCCTCAGCAGCATCAGCCTCTTCCTCTGCTTCTTCTTCCTCTTCTTCTTCAGCCGCCTCGGCCTCCTCCTCCTCAGCTACATCCACTCCCTCAGTTGCTTCATCATCCTCTTCAGCTGCCTCCTCTTCTTCCTCTGTCTCCTCTTCCTCATCGTCGGCTGTGGCCTCCTCGTCCTCATCATCAGCTTCCTCATCATCAGCCTCCTCTTCCTCATCATCAGCCTCCTCTTCCTCATCATTAGCCTCCTCTTCTTCATCATCAGCCTCCTCTTCCTCATCATTAGCCTCCTCTTCTTCATTAGCCTCCTCCTCTTCATCAGCAGCCTCCTCCTCCTCTTCAGAAGCCTCTTCTTCCTCCGCTGCATCCTCCTCAGCATCAGATGCCTCCTCTTCACTCTCCTCATCACCAGCCTCTTCCTCCTCTTCTTCCTCATCTGCTACCTGTTCCTCCTCTTCCTCTCCAGCTTCATCATCATCATCATCATCATCATCCCCTTCGGCAGCTTCCCCACCATCATCAGCCGCAGCCTCCTCTCGATGACCCTCCTCTTCGCTGTGGACTTCTCCCTCTGCCTCAGCCACATCCTGGGCGCTCACTACACCAGGGAGCGGGGCCTGGAGCGGGCACAGCAGCGCCAGAAGGAGCCCCAACATCCAGCCGTTCACAGCCGCCATCTTGGAGGACTTCAGTATTTGTACAGTTAGAGACCTCTTCAAAGCTGCAAATCCACACTGGATGAACAGCCCAACTTCACCAGAAACAAAAGCAATCTCTTCAAAACTTAAAAACCCCTTAATCCATGGAAAAGGCCCCTGTTTTGATAGAAAGTTCAAGTCAGTTCACAGGGATATTGTTCAGGTTATGGCCCCAGGGCGGACGGGGAGAGAGCTGGGCCGAGTACAGAAAAGAGCAGCACACAGCGTTCTGCTGGACACAGAGGACACAGTGGGAACAGGACTGGGTGTGTTGTGTGTGTGTGACTGACAGAGGCACATGTCTAGGAAGAATGCTCCTGATGCCCTTAACCCAGTGTATTAGAGCAGGGGCGCGTGTATAT
>OMKZ01016035.1:0-10449 GCA_900302535.1 Neoniphon sammara | reverse complement strand
AAAATACGATATATATTTAAGAAATAATATTTTATTTGACATTTGTTTTTCATAACATTTGGGGGAAAATGTAAAGGCACACTTAAGCTCACTAGACTGATTTCAGGTCTAAAAGGATAAAGCCGTTGACAAAGAGCCTTTTGCATTTTCACAAAATTCGGAGAATCGCAAGAAATCCTGGAGAACATTCAATACTAATCACATCATCTAATAGGCCTGAATGAAAAATTTATTTTCTTTCCTTCTCTTTGCGGTGGGTCAACACGAGCCAAACTTTAATAACATTTATCTGTGTGGGACAGTCTCAAAACCACTGCACTTCATCCCACTGAATAAAAACCAGGACCCAGCACCTGGTTTCATTTCCACACAGAGAGAGTCAGTTTAGGGGGGGGAGCAGTGTTTGCCAGCAGCTCCTGCACCATACATCCCCAGTTAGACTGTCTGTAAGTAGCAGTGTGTTCATGTGTGTGTGTGTGTGTGTGTGAGTGTGTGTGTGTATTCAGGGAGCTTCATTTGTATTCTAAGTCAAGCAGGCAGGCAGGCAGGCAGGGTTCTGGCAGGGCCCGGAGCTGTGAAATGGGCTCTCCTTGCAGTTCTGCCGTTGATTGGATCAACCTAACCCACTCTACTTAGCCGACGGGAGCCCAAATCCCACAGCCGCTGTGCCGTTCTGTGAAATCCTATTTCATTTCACAACTTTCACGGATAGAAAAGTGCGCACACAAGCTTGTGCCAGCCCAAGACCCCATGCCACATTTATTCAGTGAAAAAAGGCACAGAGAGAGTGTACCTGGCGTGTGGAAACATTTAAATGCGCACACGTATAGTCTCACCCTCTTGAAAATATAATCACCTGCACATATATCTATTTTTACACGTCCGCGTGTGCGTCCTCTCGCGCACGACACACAGCAACATACGCAAGAGCACGCACACACACCAATGCACACGTGCATGCCACTTGCGCAGACACACAGACACAAACCCCATAATAAGAGCCAGACGTTGGCAGACCACACAGCCCTGAGTTGTGGTGAAAACAAAGGCTATTCATATCCTTCGCAATGAGAGGTCTGTACAGCTAACTCTCTTTCTCTTTCTCCTTCTCTCCCCCTGTCTCTCCCCCTCAGCTTTTTATTATGGATAATCTGTGCCTGCAAACCTTCCATTTTTCTGCGATTGTGCGATTTCTAATCATCTTTATTAGCCCATAAACATGTATATATATACATTTTTTTTTTTTTTTTTTTTTTTTACAGCCGAGGCCTCCAGCCTCTCAAGGGGGCACACTGTGTCCATTGTTAAGTTGGAGGAGGAGGATGAAGCCAGGAAGGGAGAGAGAGAGGTGCAGTGGCCTGCTGATAAGACAGCAAAGCATTGTGGGACAGGGGAGCAGAGTTACACAGACACACACATGCGCACACATGGAGACATACACACAAACACATGAGGCAAAACGCGAACACACCGAGTCTGCCAGGCCACATGTGTTTGATAGCGCGATGGTGTGTCTGATTGGCCGGCGGTCCTAATAATGGCCCGGATCCACGGCACCTGTGTGGGGGTCCGCCTCAGTGCGATCCCGCTGACTACTAGCAGACCACAATGCATCAGGTGTGCTGGAGCCTCTGTGATTGGCTGTCCTGGGCCAGAAACAGAGTCAGGTGCACTAGCAGGCCTCATCTGATTGGTTGAGCCGGGCCCAAAAAGCTGCGGGTGGGACAGGGCTGTTTTCATTGGCTGCCACCGCCTCATTTTACTGGTGAATGGGTGTCTGGGTGGATGGCACTGGGACAACTGGTTCAACTGGGAGTGTGTGTGTGAGCATGTGTGTGCGTGTTGGAGGGGGGGGGGGGCGAGACATACTAACTATAGAGAACGTCTTCATACATGAGTAGCCTTTTGTGCGCATCTCACACAGATAGAGCTTTTATATAAACTAATTATAAATCGCACAGCCTGACTTGAGCAGCTCTTTGAAGCAAAACACACAAAACACACCCTCACTCTCACAATGGAAAATTTGTTCTCATTTCATATTAACCAACAAAGAGGAATTTAAATGCCCTCTTTATGTCATCAGCCAAGGAAACAGGTGTTGATGAACCACAATTCCATTGTGCAACAGTGAATAACATGTAGGTAATGAATAGGCTAAACTCTGTACCTGCCACTGGGGAGGCGAGAACATACTGACTTCCTTTGTAGTAAACCCGAAAAAACTCCAGGCCCCCAAACACTCTCTCCTGCAGCAGTGTATGAATTATATATTGTACTATATATACAGAACATATGCCCGGCCCATATGGCCAGCCCTGAGCGAAAAAATCTCAAAGCCCTCCTTAATTAACATTTTAGAGGGAAGATTTCGAGGCGGGAGACTGAGTCAGTGACCTATTTGGAGTCCATCATCGCCCAATGCAAATGTGTTAATTGAGACAGATTTTCCCACTCCACAAATATGCAGGGGATGTGATGGAGGTTTTTTTTGTCTCAGCCATCTGATCTAAGGTAGGGGTATAGGATTTATTTTATTGGAGCTCAGATAAACTGCCTTCCTGCTGCCTCCACTGACAAAGGAAGACTCCTCTCTTTCACTTCTCGCTCACTATCTCACACAGTCGTTCCTTGGCTCGCTCTCTATCTCGCTCTCTCTCTCTCTCTCTCTCTCTCTCTGAGTATATGTGTTGTCGACCATATGGCCAAATTCTTTGGAGGTGAGATCTCCGAAAACCTGCTCACACACTAGCGCGCGCACTCCCACATGCGTGCACACACACACACACACACACACACACACACACACACACACACACACACACCCTCCACAGAGCTTTGCGTATGAAAGGCCCTGATGGTGGAATTTGTTCTCAGATGGCTCCATTTTAAAGCATATGAATGGCAACATATCAATGATCCTTCTTTCTCTCTCTCACTCTCTCTTTCTTTCTTTCACACTTACAAACGCACACACACACTATCCACACAAGTCACACAAGAACATATACCACTCACACACCTGGTGCAGTTCTCTCCATCTTTTCCAGAAACCAGTTATTCTGGCTGCAGCACAATCATCCACCACAACCACTGTCACCACTGACAGCTCCTCACTAACAACCATAATTATTATCACCGCCATTGTTGTTGTTTTTTTTAAATATGTATTTTTTTTTATCATCATGATTTGGTGGCTGGGAATAGCACTGCCAAGTTTAAGGCACAGGATAAAAATGGGGGGTGGGGGAGGTGGGGGAGAGAGAAGAGAGTCCAGCCAACCTGCGTGAGATGGCAGCCACTTCAAAGACGCCGGGCCGCACCGGCGATCTGTTCCACGGTGTGTGAGGGGTGTATGAAAGGCAGAAATGGCCGCCGTGTGAGTCCCTGCCAGAGCTACCTCGGGGAGAAATGTTGGAAAAATGTGATTTTTCACACTGCCATCTCAGGGGGGTGAAGGGAGACGGGGAGAATAAGAAAGAAAGAGAGAAAATGGGGGGGTTGCATAAAAAGAGAAGGATAGATGGATGGCTGAGCAGAGTGGGGCTAATTATTTCACTCCACTTGGGTCTTAAAGGTTTTGTTGGGTCAGAAGTACAGCCAAGATGGAGTGCTGAAGATTGCATTTGGCTTTTAATTGTGCAGAAATGTTTTACAGTAAACGGTGGGATTTGGATAAGGCATGCGGCACACCAAGGTGTGAACAGCTTCTCTTGACGAGACCTGACCGCAGGAGGCAGGAGTGTAAAATAATTTCAGATGATTTCAGCAGAAAACACTGGGCGCATGCGAGAAATTCAAGGGTGTGTGTTTGTGCGGTGCGAATCCAGTTGCCCAGTCACAATCAACCGGGTGAGTTTGAACTGGCGAATGCCTGAGTGACAGCGCAGGTGTACGACTATGCCAAGCGAACAATAGCTTGCTCGTCTCAACATCAAATCCAAATTCTTTTACCCAAACTGTTACAGGGGAACAAGTTTGCACACAACCCTACAATGTGACACACCCCATGTTTCCTTCGGCCTGGCACCTCGCCTGTCAACAACTGATCTTGCTCGACAGGCTAGGCCAAAGACTATAGCTTTTGGCTAATACCGTGCCAACTGTAACATTGTACTTTCCAGGCTATAACATTTTGATGCCACACCACTTGCATCATATGCTGCCTCGGTACAGTCGGTAACCCAATGCCACTGCAGCCCTGTTCCTACACGGATCCTTATTCAGACCTGTTTAATAGCCAAACCACATTCAGTAAAAGCCTAGCCGCACTGGCTAAGTGCATTTAACAATGAGGTTTGGGCTGGTACAATCAAGCCTTTGTGTCACACAAGGACTGATCCATGGGGAGATTTCTTGTGGTTATGGTTCTAATACAGCAGAGTTTACCACAAAGACCGGGAAGCATAGAGTTACATTACAAAATGTGCACACACACACACACACACACACACACACGCACAAACACACACATGACTCAATAAGGCAGAGTGTCGAGCGCATTTCAAATATCTCACCCACTTCCAACCAAACTGAAAATGTACTCTAAAATTTTAGATAATAGTGTAACAGGGTTCACGCCCACCTCCCAGTTTGGCACCAATAACAGTCTTGGCCTTGATTTGATTGACAGGTTCTGTGGTTGGCAGGTCTTCTCAGCAACAACCGCAACGCAACCAACTGTGAAATTATAGGCCCACAATCAAAACAAAATGAGGATTCTAATATCATTGCCAATTATGGACAATTGTCTAATGGTGCATTTAATATTACACTGCTCTTAAGAAATATAGACACATAATTGCCATAATTGCCAGTTTGGACAATTCACATCAAATAATTTGACATTGTAGCCTGTAATTTGACAGTTTGAGCTGCAGAACAGGCCTGTGGAGAGCTTTGTGCAGGTAGTCGGCTGTTACATCAGGCTGGGGGTAACAAACATTTTTCAGCAGGTGACTCCATAACGAGGTTGAAATTTTTTTGTGGCACCAATATTTTGTAGCATATGAAATTTGTATATTTACATCGTACTAATTGGAGTGTTCACGGACAATGTTTCATTCCTCTAGGGGACAGAAATCAAACTGCTCCACTAAGTTGGCTGGTGACAACTGTGTATAGGCAGGCTGCATGGCTTTCAAAGTGGATTGTGTGTAGTCCAAAAGCCACTGGCAATACTTTTTGCTTGTTTGTTTGTTTTTTCATTTCAAAATAACAAGCAGTTATTTCAGTCATTATAGTAAATCATTTTTTTTATTCTAGGGATATCCTTTTCAAATAAGGGGTAAACACATGGATTCCTAACCCCAACCCGCATTAGGCTACAGAGCTGCTGCTTCTGTGTAAAAGCAGTGCGAGACAGGGCAGAGAGTTACCTCCACCTTGTTGCTTTTATAGGATTGTCTTTTTGCCAATCAACATTTTAATTAATTTTTGGCCATATGTCACACTTAGTGGCCTGCTGCTGGGAGTTTCACATATCTAATTTGCTACCAAAATTGCCCATCACCACCCTGAAATATTCTAACAGATATCAAAACGAGGCTGTGAGTTATACACTCTTATCTCCTGGTTTTATCATCATAAAATATCAAATATATAGTGGATGAAAATTTTAATAGACTGTTACTAGTACTTGATTTAAAAATGACAAAGGCTGTGACTTGTAAAATTATAGCATTATTGGGATGCTATTGATTACAATAATAACAGAGAGCAAGAGTGCGTAATAAGACCTTGTCTTTTTTAAATAACAAAAGCAATAAAAATCCTATAATAAAATCAAGTAATTAAGTAGTAGACGAATCAAATGCCAGTAAACAAGATTTTCAAGATATTCATTTCGTCATCATCCAACCACAGATCTTAGTTCTGATTTCATGCATGGTGAATAGGAAACACTACGAGGTGCAGCATTCATGATGCTGTCTCTATAAGCATTCACAACACATGTTATGGGGGCACAAAGGCGGTTTGTGTGTAACCTCACCTCCCCACCCCCTTGTCGTCGCTATAAAGTGTCATCAACTACGCAAATGAAGTAAGTGCCCATTGACAAAAAAGCAGCCGTCACAGACAGAGGGGAGAGGGGGGAAGAGACAGCCCGAGGAGGCGAGGTGGAGGACGGCGCAGCAGTCCCGCGAAATGCTCCACTTCTAGATTATACAATGTCTGCTGTCAGAAAGAGCAATAAAAAAATACCACCCTCACTGTCCTATGCTGCTCTGTCAGCGGGCCTCTCCACAGCGACAAAGCAGGCTGTCGTCGCTTGTGTATTATTCTGTTTGATCTGAGCAGCGAGGAAAGAACAGCCTCCACTTTGTCAGCCCGCTTCTATAGGGCCACTCGTAAGCCTCTGCAATCAATTAGGCCTGCATATTGTTAACCCATCAATGAGGGTAATTTACATTATATAAGACAAGTGATGAATTTTATATTATTCCAGAGCCGTAAATGACTATGAAGTAGCCCAATTGTTTCTGCAGGGACATAAATAACAAGTGAAAGGAGACAACTGTTGTTAACAAAAACTGCAGGCCATCTTAATACACTTGACCTTAAAAAATATAGACCTGCGTCAAAATACAGCAGTGATTTGTGGGTAATATCAGTAGGTTAACTGTTTTTGTGAATTTATCATAATGAGCCTAATAAATGCTTTATGCAATGACGCAATCAATTAGTAAGGCTGTGATTCTCTCTCTCTCTCTCTCTCTCTCTCTCTCTCTCTCTCATACACACATAAACACACACACACACGCACATACACGCGTGCGTGCACTCAGGTGTGCTGCGTTGCTGTACATTTTGTCTCACACCTACAGACCCCTAGTGCCTGTGGCTGCACAGGACAAGGTGATCATCAGTTAGGGAGAAACATTAAATCTACAGAGTTTAATAAAGCCAGGAAAACACTCCTAATGTTCAGTTCCTTCCCAGTCCTACAGATTTCAACCTATAGACCCAGCAGAGGGGAACTATTGAGTTACACAGCACGTACCATTATAGCGTGGGGAGATTTGCCAACCCTCTCAATGCCCCATTTTCCTTTAAAAGTTCAGCTTCCAAAAAAGTGAGAGAGGGAGTGAGGGCTGAGAGAGGACGACTTGGTCTCTTCGCTGTTGCCGGAAGCAAAAAAAAGGACCTTTAAACGAGTCGGCCTTAGGCCCAGAAAGAAAAAACACGCTCTTTCAAAAGTGGGTCCACTCTGCAAGAGATGGGAGGAAAAGAGGACAGTAGCTCCGAGCCCTCCGTCTACCGCTGTTGTTCGGGGCGTTTGGCCTCAGATGCGCCCATGTCCAGCAGCAAGAAGTCGGGGAGACGTCTGCGTCAAAGTCCCGAGGTGCGTCCTTCAGCTGCCAAACTTGTCCAACAGATTGGGAGACGCCAAAACTGCCCCCGAAATAGTAATTTTAAAAAATCAGTGGACGGGAGAGTAAGAGGAAAGTAAGTTTTGTTTATATTATTTCTTCCGTGTGCAGCCGTCGCAGCCGGGCAGCTTCTGTCTCCAAAACGTGTCCAAAAGCGGCTCTCTCCTGCGCCGTGCGTCCGTTCTGTTTTACCCTCGTATCTCTCTCTCTCTCCTCTCTTGTTCCAAACACACACACACATACACGCAGACACACACACGCACACACAGTCACACACACGCACACACACGGGGGGACACCCCTGGTCCCTCGCCGCCTCCTCCTCAAAGCTGACGAGATGAAAGAGCAGCTTGCGTTTGGTTCTTCAAATCGCTATAGCTTTGCCGATAGCAGAATGCCTACACACAGCCGGTCTGGGCTTCAGCGGAGCTCTGGATGCCTTGGTGCGTAAAATGGAAGATCTCCGTGCGCTCCGACAGCGACGAGAGATAGTCTGCCTCCCCCCCAAAAAAACAAAATCAGCCACAAAAGAGCTCACCTCACCACGGTGCAGCCTGTTTACACGCGCAAAACAATACTAGACTCAAAATTAGGGCAGTTGTTTACTATGAAGGTGGGGGCCGGTGCTTCAGCCGGCAGCGTCGAGTTGGTGAATTATTAATAATGCGAGCGGTGTGCAGGCTGTCGCGGAGAGAGCGGAGCGGCCAGGGGAGCAGCTGGGGTTTTAGGAGCATTAGGAGGACCAGGGGCTAAATCACGGACGGCGGGGATTAGGCTGCACCGGCTCCTACAGTACTTACCGCCTGTAGAAAGCCTACATAGTGGGAGAATTCATTGGTGTCAACTGAGCACGGCAGGGTTTGGCCCAAAGTGGGTCCGAATTTGATCTGTGCAGTTTTACGGTCCTATAATCGAGGGAAAGGATCAAGGAAAAAGTGCCAGATATTTTTTGGCTTGCCATATTTTAAAAAGGATCATTCAGGAGTTATGTTCCCTTATCTTTAAATTCATCACATTGTCAGATAACAATATCTTGTCAGTTATCAATCATTGCTTTACATGTATACACATAAATTTGATGGATACAAGCTGGTATGGTGTCCCCCCATTTTTCCGTTTTTTTCCTGAGTGTTCAAGACTTGCAAATAACTTAAAATGAATTGACCACCCTGGGAGCATTTGCATTGGTTATATGATTTTCTGTTCATACTGGCTTTATTCATAATGATGGCAACTGTTGTGGAAACAATTTGATGGAAGAAGTATTATGGCAGGTAATTTACCTTGATTTACTGTGACAACATCCTCCAAAACTCTTGATGCGGTGAAGCAACAAGATCACATATATGACTGAGAGAGGTTGTAAAGGATGCGACTTTGGGGGAATAACTTCTTTGCACAAAAATGACTTCTTAAGAGAGTGCTCCCAGCTAGTTGGAGACAAGAGGCCTTCATCAGAAGCCAGGACCAGCAGATCCATCCAAGAAAACAGGGAGACAAGAATAAATCAAGTCTGGAAATGCAGTGTGATTACTTATGAAAACGGCCGAGGGGGAAGTTTAAAATGTCAGCGTTTCCTGAATCAATTAAGAACAGGTGTCTTTGTACTTAGAAGCTATGCATTGAAAAGGCTCTGTTGGATCATGACAAGCTATATATTTTTTATTATTATGATACAAATGAACTTGTATGGGCTAAATAAAAGGTTGCTCCGCAGGCCACCAGTTCCCAAAAAGGACACGGTACAAAGAGAAAAAAAACATATCTTAAAACCGCAACAACAGTCAAAAGTGATTCCACCCAACCCAAGAAACCTAAAACACGTGTAGAACAACTTTTTCATTTTCTTTATAATTTTATTATGAAACGTTGAAGTGTTCCTCGCATTAAGCTTATTAATCAAAAAAGTATGAGGATCTGTCCGTCCTCTCTCTCCTCTTTTTCCTGTCTTGCACATAGACCTACAGATACCTTTTACATTTGTGTCTTTAATAAACAAGTAGTGACAAAAGAGTTTGTGAGATATATCAAGCAAGATAAATAAAAAGTATCTCAGGGACAAAATCTGGTTGTGCTGATCCACTTTTTTTTTTATAATAAATTGGCATATTTATATGCTGAACCCCCCCTTGTCTTTAGTTGACCGTGTGTCGTTATCCGTCCTTCTTAAATCAGAAGTCTAATGACATTCCTCCAACATGACGGCTCATCAATAATTAAATACTGACCTCCCAACACATTTGGCCGCATAAATTATTTATACATAATTGAATTGTGATTTAAGTTGTTGTTTCAACCCAATTTACATTATTTAATTTAACAGGAAGGGCAGTCTCGGCAGGGGCGACAGGTGAAGTTTTGCCACTGTGAAACCTTTTGAGATGATGTAGGCACCTTCAGCTAGACCTCAAAAGCAGGGAGAAAAAAATTAAAATCAGATTTGTTGGTGACATTATTATTAAACACTGTTTAACGTGGGAGTTAATTCATGTTCTTTAATCAAGGTAGACACTGCATTTCGCCTGACATTACTCTATTGCGTAATGTGAGACCCACACAGTAAATTATACAGCAGACTACAGGGGAGGCAAAAGCAAAGAAGTCAAACTTGAGCTTATTTTTCCCTCAGGTCAACTTGTAGATTGTTTTTATCTGCCTGGTCGTCATGAGGCCTGTGAGGAACCCTAAATCTGCAGACTACAGTCAGAAATTCCTGAAGTATTGCGGGCTATTTTAGCGTTATGGTTACAAATACAGTGGGAAATTAACCATTGCACACAATTTTTTCCTCAGTTTCTGTAGTTTTCCAACAACAAACGACCCCAAAACGGAACTTAATATCCAGCATAGATTAATGTTTATCAGAAAAAGATGTATTCATTTATTTTTTGAAACACAGCTCAATTGTCTTTTCAAATGTGAGTCTGACATGGAGATTACGAAGAGTTTTTGTGAACCAGGATTTTTTTTATGAGCACTGGTCATTTGTATGGACATGTAACTACTCTCAAGTTATTAAGAAGCTGTTGTAATAACACTAATAATAATTTTTGTTTTTGAAAACGTCAAGTTGATT
>OMKZ01016034.1:0-12117 GCA_900302535.1 Neoniphon sammara | reverse complement strand
GTGATTATATTTCCTAACCTTCAGTGTGTCTGTGTCTGTTTGTGTTCTTGCCGTCCATAGAAAAGACCTTCTAGAGCAACCGAAGCAGGCTGACTGTTGTGTTGATGTTTATAGTATCTCTTTTCCTTTATTGCTTTAGTATGGAGGAAGAGCTGTTGCCAGGGCAACTGTAGCTTTGACTGGCGTTGGGGTGGCCATGGGAATTGATAGTACATATCTAGACCATGCTGTAAATTAAATACAATAAGTGATAAGCAGCATCTGGCTTTATTTAAAAAAGCTTCGTTGAACACTAATCCATCTTTTTTATTCTCCCCCCTGCATCCCTCCCTCTCTCCCTACAGTGAATGACTTCACGGTGATCCGTAAAAAGTTCAAGTGCCCCTACTGCAGTTTCTCTGCCATGCACCAGTGCATCTTGAAGAGGCACATGCGCTCGCACACCGGTGAGAGGCCCTACCCCTGTGAAATCTGTGGCAAGAAGTTCACCAGGAGGGAGCACATGAAAAGACACACGCTGGTGAGTGCAGAGTTAGTAGATCACCAGTAGGGTGTAGTAAACCACACTAAAGACAGTTGGTGCCCCTCACGTCCCTCTGTTGTCCTGCTCAAGCCTCGTTCTGCTCCTCCACACTCCCTTTACTCCATGATACCCCAAACCAGCTGTATCCGTCCAACAGGTACACACATCCCCATGCTTACCTGTATGAAAGGGAACTCCCAAATGTCAAACCCCTTCTAATATAGGATTCCTTTACTCAAGTAGCACACTGTGTCCTAGCCTGTGGTAAAAACAGACAGGCAGGCTTCAACAGGGAAGCCAGGAACTAACCAGGAGCTCAGTAAGGCGAGCCATTGTCGCAAAATGGCAAATTAGGCCGTTATGCGATTAGTCTGCTCATTTATTTGTTATTCTAAATTGTGAAGGAAATTCACTCCAGATTCTGAATTATAGTGTCCTGTGTACAGCTGAGCAGTAAATAATTCAATATTACCGGTTATCATCTTTCAGTGGATTTGGGATACATTGTTGTTAACGCAGTGATGGTGTCTAAATCAATGGTAACAAGGTAATTTTATTGAAAAACTCAGTTAAAATGAGGTGGGAGTGTTACTTTGTAACATTAGCATTTTGTTCAGTGGGATTAATAGTAAAGGATACATTCTGGATTTTTCAACCCAGGCCATATTAAAATGTTGATACTCGTCATTTATAACCGTATAAAACACAACCTCACCACTACCTTTAGTGACGAGAAATTTAACCTTACCCTGCTGCAGCCTCTTGCTAGTCTTCAACATCTAACTGGGCACTTGTGAGCTTCAAAAAAACACTGTAAATGTTCTTTTTCAAAATAGGAAATTTTCAGCACAGTCAAATATGTCTTGAAATTGTCCACTGAAAAAATGGTTGCAAACGGTGCTTTCTGACAGGTTTTATTTAGCATTTACAAATACAGTGCCTTTTATACATCCACACATCTCCACAGGGAATACCAAAGAAAAGAGCATCCACTTTCCTGAGCTCACATAGAGAGCTCCATGTTATTTCAGGTTGGAAATTTACAAGATGGAAATTCCAGCGTCCGAGTTTCAGTGAACGCAGCATTAACCTCGTTAGCAGCAGAGCAGTGACGATGTACTATACACAAGGCAACAAATGCTAAATAAAACTTGTTAGAAAGCTTGATTTGCAACCAAATTTTTGCATTTTTTTTCCAACTGATTGTGCTGTGAGTGTCTGTTTGCAAAAAGGGCACTTACAGTGGTTTTTGAGTCCAAAATAGAGCGCCTTGTTGCATTGTGTTGAAGGCTAGCAAGAAGCTGCGGTAAAGTGGTACGCTGGCCTTCACTAAACCTAGTGGTGAGGTTGTACTATGCACAGTTGGTAGGTATCATCATTTTAATACCACCTGGGTCGAAAAATACCAAACCTATCCTTTAATTATTTAGCATATGATTTTGCATACATACCGTGATATATATATATCAATATAGAAAACAATCCTTAGGACTATTGTGATAATAATTTCAACCATATCACCCAACCCTAATCCTGTGCACATAGATCTGGATTTTTGTAAACATGATAAGCTCCTGTTTATAAGTTTTGTTAGGCTAAATGTGATTTTGATGAGAAATGTAAATACTTTTCTGCAGGTTTTATCTGTCTGTGTCATATATTCATTCACACAATCACAGCAGTTCTTTTTAGTTCTTCCTCACTCAGTCTGTTGTGACACCCCAAACTAAAATGTAAACGTTAAATTTGTGAATGGTGTGTCCATCCAACAGGTTCACAGCAAAGACAAGAAGTATGTGTGTAAAGTATGCAGCCGAGTCTTCATGTCGGCGGCCAGCGTGGGAATCAAACATGGCTCCCGTCGCCACGGCGTCTGTGCCGACTGCTCTGGCCGGGGCATGGCCGCCTTATTGGACCACAACGGGGAAGTGGGCGGAGACATCTCTCCAGAGGAAGAGCTGTACCCCGGTGACCATCGTTTCCATGACGACCAGGCAGAGTGCGACGGCGACGGAGAAGGGGAGGAGGAGATGATGGTGGAGGGTGACGGGGAGATGATGGGAGAGGGGGAGGAGGAGGGAGGGAAGTGGAAGGACTCAGGGATGATCGCCGAGGGCGACGGAGCTCTGGACAATGAGAAGGAGGAGAGCGACTCCTCGGCACAGGAAGGGGAGCAGCAGAACGGGAGCGAGAAGGACTTCGCCTGGATCTCCTAGGATCTGCCGGGCTCTCCTCAATGGCTCGTTGACCGATCTCTGAGGATCTCTTGCGATCTCTTGGGCAGAATCCTCTGCTCTCTTTACCCATTTGTCCCACCGTGGGCAGGCCTTCCTCTGAATGGAAACGCTGAAGGGTGATGCGCGACAATGATCTAAAACCATTATGGGTGACACGCTCATATGCACACACACACTCACGTATACATACACACACAGACAGACACACTTAGGCTATTCTCATACCAACCTTGTGCTGGTCATATAACTGCCATAGTAGAAAGAGAGTGGTTGCGAGATGGCTGAAGCGAAAGGCTTTTTCTGCTTACCTCCTTTACTTCTGATGCAGTGTTTTTTGTGTTTGGTTGTTTTGTTTTGTTTTTTTTCTCGAGGGTTCAGGCCAGAGTCCTGTAGTTTTATACTCTGTCACAACCAGAATCAACGGGGACGCTGCCAAGGACCTGGCCAATGCTAGACTGCAACTTTGTATGTTTGCCGTCACAATCGCCATGGAAACCAAGGATTATTGACAGTGTAGGGAAATGGCCAGGAAAGGGGTGTCTTGGTGCCATCCGGCCCCACTGTTTCTGGGGACAGAATCTCTATATGAGTCAAGGGACAGTCTTTATCTATTGCAAAGCTGCATGTGTCAAGAGGACTGGGCAGCCCGATGGCACATTGTTGATGCAGAGTCCAACTGCCACAGACTTGCACTTTAACGACAACTGACTCTTGTCAAAGCCCCGAACCCATGGTTTACATTTTTGATCTGATCTTTACTTACCTAAACAACTCGGTGACCGCACCTACCTTTAAGGATATACTTTATGTCCTCTTGACTGTTATCACGATATAGAAATCACTGAATCTTTGTGCAGTTTGCTGTTTATATAGCCTATGCCTTTCAGTGGGGTCCTTAATCTTTCACCTAAGTTTACCACACGATTTCTATTGACCCGTTCCGAGAAATACTGGAGATTTGACAGATCTACATACGATTTTTGGAAAAGTAGAATTTGAAAGAGGAATGGTGTGAGCGTGTGAGTGTGTGTGCATGTGCGTGTGTGTGTGTGTGTGAGTGAAAGAGAGACAGAGGGAGAGAGAGCAGGGGAGAGATTTATATGTAAGAGTCCTATGCAGGAGCCTCCGCAATCTCTAATAACAGAGTGGACATCGAATTTAACTTCACTAAACTTCCCTGTTTGCAAATCAACACAAGCACACAATAAATCCACACACACACACACACATTTAGCTTGTTCTGTCTTTCTCTCTCTCTCTCTGTGTCTGTCTGTTTCTCTCACACTGGAGCTTGTGATGATAGGATCCGAGCGCCAAGTCTCTCAAACCTAAGGAGGGGCCGCCTTTCTTTTTAAAAAAACAGTTTTTGCTTTCTTGTGGTCAGTCATACAGCTACACTTTCTGAATATGGAATATGCAGAACCTTTCCATTTTATCGGACCATGGTTTCTCTTTCTTTCGGTGACATTTTATCAGATTTTGTAAGATTTAAAAAGAAGAGGATTGAAATTGTGCTTGAAACTAGATCCAGAGTTTGATATTAGTAGAGTGTAATATTAATTTGTTTTGTTTAACCGCTATTTATTGAAAAACCGCGTTGTGGATTCCTGATTTTTGAGAAGTCATTCCCTCCTCTGTCTGTGTTGGGTGGACCAGGATGGCTGTTCGTATGCAAGAGTGGATGAGTGTCCGGTGTCAAATGAGTGTTAAAGTCTATATTGATTTCTTAAGATTATTTCCATGTTTTTGGCAAGATATTTGACAATTCAAGTGAGGCAGATGACATGTCTTATTATTATGATTATCAGAACTATGATTACTGTTGTTGATGTTACTATTATTAATTATTATTAAGTGCTGGATGCTAAGCTTTATTGTGTGTTCTTTTTTGATATTTTATATCTTGTATAAGAAGAAAGAGCTTTTATACTTTGCCTTGTTGTGGACAGCAAGCCATGGGGCTTTTATCAACCTTTTATTGTGCCAGTTTTCCGCTTTTTCTGTCGTATTTGCTTTTTTACCAAGGGAAAACAAATTCACTGTCGATCTTCTCTGTTCGATATTGATTGAAACATATATTCCGCACACGCTTTTGCATCACTAATGTACACTAATTGATTAATATCAAAACCAAAAACAATCTAGTACGTTGTATACATAAAGTGCTTTTGTTTCACAGTGTGTGTGCGTGTGTGTGCAGGTGCTTTTGGATTTATTATTGTGGTTAATAGTTTTGTTGTTGGGTTGTTTTTATTTTGAAACCTGTCATTATTTGTCACAGTTTGAAAAGTGCACGTTATGGTGTTATTGTGTATATGAAGGGCTGTGTGAAAGGACCAGCTAGTTTATGAAGATTGCATCTTAAAAAACCCAGCTCTTTTTGGAGAGTCCCTGCCACAAAAGTTTCTACTGTACAAACACCTTGCATGAAGCACGGTCAAATAGAGACGCAGCATGTAGATTACACACTGTTCCCGATCACAAATGGTTGAAAAAGGTGTTGAATCTATATGCCGCATTTCTGTCTGCCAACGTTTCTTTTGCCACTCCTGTACATTTTGATAAAGGGAAGGTGCATGCTGCAGTGGTAACTCTGGGAAACATTTTGTTGCCAGTGCTGGTTGCAAACATAAGGCCTTTGCTATTGGCGCCATGGACTGCACTTCCCATCAAACCCCATTGAGCAACTCTCAATACAATGTGATTTGTGATGCTTTCCTTGTGTCTGGCAACTATCTTTATTTAATTTGTATTATTTATTGTGTTTTCGTTTGACCCATTTATCAAATATTTCTTATTTTTAAGTGAGAAACAAAAAAGAAAAGGAAAAAAAAAAAGAAAAACGAAGAAAGACAATGGGTAGGATCTTATGAATGTTAATGGTGGGATTGGAAGGAGTCCATGATCAGTGACAAATCTCTGTCCTGTGGTGCTGTCGTGGCCACCGAGAGACGTCTGGATGTATGTATGAGTCCCCAGCCCTGTGCTCTTCACGGCCTGTACTGTATGTCTTCTTCCTCATGCCGGGTTGTACTTCAGGAAACGTCCGCCATCAACCCCTCAATATGTGCCTCAATGACATTTCACCTGTGTGCTTGCGAGAGCGCGTGTGCGTGTTCCCAGAAATAACTTCTTGAGTGTTTGTATCGATGGATAGAGATTATTCAAATGTGACTGATCGGATTTATAGGTGCAAGATGTTTGAGGAAAGACTCCAAAATGTTCTTCAGAGAGACAAATCAGATGACTGTCTTGGTTCTCTTTCCCACCGTGTGTTGATGACCTTTTGTGCCCTGATTCTGTGGTCTTAACTGCATGCCTGTGTTCATTTTGTCATACCAAAGCGGCGTCTTCGGCATCTGCACACAACTGTCTCATTCCACACAATGCAAAACTGGAACTGTTTGCTCTATTGCAGATGAATATGGGTATTCTTAGACGTGTTAAAATTGCAATCCTGATTTAGCCTGTATAGCTTGATTCACATGTGCAAATCATGAAGCCATAGATATGGGTATATCTATATTATACTATATTTCAAAATTGGCTCTTTTTATTTTAGATTCTGTTCTTCTACTAAGAGTGATGTGTGTATACCTTCATATATATGAATTTATATTACTATTATATATTATTTATTTTCTATCTCAAGTTTCGGAGGGTGTCTTTCATTTGTAAAGGGTCGCACTTGAAGCTTGAGGTTTGTTTATTTTTCGTTGGGAATAATATTGTTCAATATGATACTGACTTTATATTGATAATTATCATAAACCTGTGTTTGTAACAAAATGTGTTAAATAATCAAAAAAACCTGTCCTGTTTTTACACCTGTTTTGTTCTGGGCAGATTAAGTGCTCTTGTGCAGATATTTTCAGTTGGTAGTACTGATCACAAAGCATTTTTACAGTCAACCATGAGCCTCTTGTTTTGATGTTGGGGCCGGCCCACAAGCCGTTCAAGCCTCTTTCTAACTTCATGTTTAGTGGAAGAATTAGCTTGACTATTATTTGCAAAAACCAATCAGTCTCAATAAATTTTGAAATTGCTGCTGTAAAGAAGTAACCAAAGTGTGTCGTGTATTTTGTCATTTGGTCATTCGTTCCTATCTGAGGACTGAGGACATTAAGGTTGTCATAACCATGTGCTGTCCACAGGGGGGCAGAATACACACAACAGTAAAGGAAAGCAGACAAAGAGAAACTAATGCATTAAGTCTTCTGCTTCACTTGAGCCTTGTTTATCTCAACTTAAATCTAAAGTAGATTTAAATGTTTGGAACTATGAAATGCATATAAATTTGTATCAGAGCTTTTCCAAAATATAAAACAGGCATACACAGACTCAGAAATAATATATGCAGTCTTTTTTTGCTGCTCAAATGCTTGAAATTACACATATCAGCATAGTAATCTCAATAATAAACAGGATTTTTTTGGTCATATTCCTACATTTTCTTTTCCCTTAGAAGACTAATCCTTAAAGAAACCTTACATTAAACTAATTTCTACTGCCTCTTTTATCCACAAAGCTTCTATCCATCTACTTCATCATCTGCAAGAGAAAAATTACTTTTTGCAGTTTTCTCTATCCACTAAATCATTCCTATTATCAGTATTATTTTTATTATACTGTGCATTTATTATTATTACTTTTTAGAATTTTATTTTATTTGCCCTTTACTATTATTATTATTACTACTGTTATTTCTATAGTAGATTTTTTTTTTTTTTGCCTTTTACGTTTTTATGTATTTCATCCCTCTTTCTGTGTGTTGAGCAACTTGAACTGCAAGAAAGCAATTTCCCTGCGGGAATCAATAAAGTTTTCAGAATCTGAATCTCATTATAGGTGATTAAAGAGTCCGACAGCAGACTTCTTCCGTTCAGGTTTATTCTCTTTCCGTCACATTACGTCACATGGATCACATTATCAGCATCATACATGGTCATCCATCTTCTCAAGCGCTAGTCAAAGGCTTGACATTCACACAAATAATCCTTGAGTGCACCACCCCTCAGAAAGTGCTTCCTCGCTGTGTGTGGGACTGCTGATGATGGCCCGAGCCTGAGCCCACACACAGGAGAAATCTTGCCCTCCAGTGATGACCCGAGGCTGATGCTGCGTTCCCCTTCAAACGCCTAAAGGCGTGCTGAGCGTCTTTGTGATGTTTGGAGGCAAACGAACTGCATAAGCCTTGGATCATCAGTTACTGTGAGGGGAAATCTAACACATAAAACCCTTCAGTGTTGTATCTCCTAACAAAAAAGAAAAAAAAAAAAAAAAGAAAAAAAACATGAGCGATGCCATACATGCAAAACAACCTCAAACTGAACCAGACATCAATCAATCAACCAATCAATCAATCAATGAGAAAACAAAACAACAACAAAAAAAACAAAGCAACAAAAAGGTCAGTTTTCACACCAGCCATTGAAAGGCTCAATAAAGACACAACAGGAGAAAAAAATGGTCATCAAAAAAAGAGAACTGACAGACAGAGGGTAAAAAGCTGAAGATGACAAAAAATAAGAGCACAGTAGAAGAAGCAGAGAACTGAGTGGAGCTGCCATTGCAATGCATTACATTTGATTTGGAAGGAGATCCATTGGCTTTGCTGCTGCTGGGTTACACACAACGAAAATTGACATTCAAAAAAAGCAACAACATAAATTTTGACATTGTTTTGAAAAAAACGAAGGCTTTTTATGATGCACATTTCAAGGGTTTAGTTAGCTTAATATACTGGGTAAAGGCTTGGGTGGGACCACAGTAAAGCTGGACAGCACAAGAAAAGGAAATGGAAAAGGACAAAGGTGATTGCGGGAGAATCACTGTAGTGAAAAGGAAATGGGGAGTATATGTCTACATCTATGAAAGAAGTGGAAGACACCAAAGCATGCTGTCTGCTGGAATGTGCAGGGCAGGATGAAGATTCCCACAAGGTTGAAAATGTCATCGAGACCCAAAGGTCGAAGGTGATCCTGCCTAACAACAACTTAACATCACAACCACAAACAACATCCACGACAACAACGATAACCACACATATTCGGAAAAAAAATTACTATTTGGCAGGGAGAAATACAGACGAACAGCAAAAGTGTTGAGCGGGTAGCCCAGATGTCACCAAAAGCTCAAGTTAGTTCTTGTTCCATTTAAAGCATCTCATTGCACAAAGTAAGATAGTAAAGCAATACTGCATGGTCGAGTTATTTGATATGATTTAGAAGTGTGGCAATAGCTGTGTGTGTGTGTTAAAGTTTTGGATACCGAACTCTGAATGCGCTTATAGGTTCACTATAGGCAGTACAAACTATAGCCAGCATTATAACAACGAAAAAGACAGACTTTTCTTTTTGTAGGTTTTACATTCAACATGTTTTTGTTTTTCTCCCCTTTGCCTCTAAGCTACAATATACATTGAGTCTTTACATGTTATGTTCACTATAGCTTCTCAATTGACTTTTAAAAAATGAAAGAAAAATATTCTGAGCAACTCTACAGTAAAAAAAGAAAAAGTTTCCTTTTCATATAACAGAGATACAACAACAAAGAAAACAACAATATATGAAAAAGCCTCACGGTTCTCTATGTTGCATATGTACAGGAAAGCCCTGAAACTGCAAATCCATCTATATCGTCACTGCTTGTCTCGTGTCCCCTTTCCATCAACTGTAAATCTCCAGTTTCCCTGCACACCCAAGAAAAGTTAAGTCCAATCTCCATCTCCCCATGCTCTGGGCTGAAGCTGCCGTTTCTGATCTTGAGGTTCACCAAATGTTCTCACTGGTGATTTTTAAGAAATGCTCTCATCCTAAGAGCAGCGTCCAAGAGCAACTTCGCACCCAGAGCTCTTTCTGGCCACAAGGATCCGCGCCGAAACCTTACAACCAAGTTCCTGCCTCTGAGGCCTTGGCCCAGACCTTCACTGGCCAGTTTAGTGCAACTCGATAAAAGGTGGAATAGCGGCAGGCACAGGAACCAATCTGGCTTTATGCATAACTGGCCAATCCACTGCCAGCAAAAGCCCTGGCTTCTGAACCTGCTGGTGGAATAGAAAAGTGCTTTCATTGGGGATGGAGATGGAGCTTATGGGCTGCATTTGACAATCTACTAAGGACTAATCCAGAAGATGACAGAGGATAGTCAAAGTGGTATCCAGCACTAAAAAAAAAATAAAATAAAACACCAACTGTTTCTGTGAAGTTACAACCTCAGCTCCGTAAAACGTAAATAAGCTGAAAGCTTTTTTAGGTAAAGGAAGCACAAAGTTTATGGGGGGAAAAAGCAGAATGTGAGTATTATGAAGCGTCTGTTATCAACAGGGTAATGTGGAGCCGCTGACTGAGACCAGTGTTTCCCCATCACTGAGACAAGGCAGGCGCTGCCTACGGGCCCTTAGCACCCTTCCATAGAAAGGCAAAGTGACTGACTACCTAAGTACCACACTGTACTTTCCAGTACCACACTACTTTAACACCAAACTGCCAGAACCACTGTGTTATGTACAGTATACCTGACACAGAGAGCAAAACATACCTGTCCACATCACTTACTAATGGGGGACCCCAGAGGTACACAACCCCCATCCCTGACACCCCATTTATTCTATCAGGCAGTGACGACCCCTCCCACCCCCCTGAAAGAAAAAAAAAAATTCCATTCACTTCAAAATTTCTGTGTATAAAATGTCCATGTATAAAAACATGACTTTGCGCAGTGCAAGTTAGTGCAATTTTATTAGGTCAGTATATCTTTCCTTTTTATGTTCTTTTCATTGGCACTTTGTGAAGTTTCTGACCGGAAGAGGCCTGCTGAGAGAGCGGGAGACCTAGCTTATCTGAGATGCCACTGGAATAAAAGCCTTACAGGAAAAGGCGATCGTTCAGAAAGTGTGACCAGAGCCATATGGTGCTTTATGATCTTGGAACAGAGCGCTGATGTTGTTCACTGTTGTTGCAGTGAACACGTCCACTTAATATGTTTGTTTGTTTTCACCAAATGCATTCAAGCAAGGGACCAATTACCAGTCAGGCATCTGCTCCCATGAATTCATTAAGTGGTGACAGGTCACCTATAACGTGGGACGAGCCAATAGGAGGCAGCACAGCGTCCCTTTGGCGACAGAGAGGTCTAACGTCACACTGTACCTCAGTCTGCTCACAAAAGATCTGCTCATATGGGAAAGAACAGGCACTCTGTGTGTGTGTGTGTGTGTGTGTGTATGTATGTGTGTGTCATACAGTCATGCGTTGCCATGGTGATCAGGTCAGGTCAGGTCAGTGTAGAGGGAGCGCTGAGAGAGGAAAGGACACGCAGCAGAAACTACATTCAAAAAGCTGGTAACAATCAAACAGTACAAAGATGAATCTCTTCAAAAATATACATCTACTGTCACGACTGAGCCTCTGCAACCAGAATAGAAAAGTACACCTTAACATCATGAGGGCAGAATTTTTATCTCAATCAATCAGATCACACAAAAAAAAAATTGGTGTGATGAATGCCAGTTCTGTGGTAGGCTTGCAAAAACAGGAAATATGCAGACTGCAGAAAGAGTCCACTAAAATAGCCAAGCCAAAGACTACTACTACTACTATGCAATACTTGTAAGTTTGTGTTTGCATGTGTTGTTTTGTTTGAAAAGAGAGAGAAGGGGGTGGGGTGTGGGGGGTCGTCTAAAAATTCTAGTAATGTGGATGCTAAAATTACATAATGTTACTTAGCATAATAAGTGAATGCTTTTATTCATAAATGGTGCCTACGCTTACAAGCTAGGACTTTTCTACCCAGTGGAAACAGTCAATAAGTTGTTCAATTATGTCATTTTGCCAATTTCAAAATGCTGTTCACCCTGCAGATCAACCACTTGAGGCTGGCAATGACCTGCAAGTCTGCACTGGATAACCACTGGTTAAAGGTAAACAATTTGTATAGATCATGTTGCCTACAAATGCATCTCAATTTCACTGCAATGCCCTTTTTTTGGAGCACTACTGTGTTGCAGGAGAGGATTCAAGGCTTCTTCAAAAATGTCAATGTTTTAAAGATTACTGTGGTCTTTTTTTCTATTTTTTTTTTTTTTTTAGTTTTATTTTTCGCTCTTTATTATATCAGGGAAAACCAATAGAAATACATAACAAGTAACTAAATGGGCATCGTAGGTTAGATATATCGAGTACTTTTTGTTCTAAGAGGGACCAGTACTATTAAATTGCTGTTTTTCTTACACAGTTGATGCATGAACGGGGTCATATTACATTTTCTAACTATCTAAAATCTGTGTAAAATCTCATCTGTGTTCTATCTAATGTTGGGAAATGATGGCCTGCCGTTTATTATTGTTCCAGACCTACA